>NDGN011508101.1:0-11559 GCA_002564285.1 Tympanoctomys barrerae
ATCTCTTTGTAATTTAACACATATCTCTGAGATTAAAAGCATGTATTACATCAGAGTATATTACCAGAGCATATCTTTAAGTGGTGCTGGGACTCTCCTCTGTCTTCTAAGTAGGCTGATTCTTGCATTCTCACGCAGGAACCACGAAGCAGCCAAACGTATGGAACTGTGTTGTGGCTTCATACTAATCTCAGTGCGAGTGAAAGTGAAGACACAGGTGCTTAAGTAGCTTATGAAGCTGTGGAGAATCAGAAAACCACCCCTGGCTTAGCAGGCCATAACCTGGCAGCTTTAAACTTTATTGTTATGAAGATACTTTGATTGTTTTTCTGTCTTTTTAGATTTTGTTGTGTCTCTTGTACAAGGCTGTTATGCTGTTATTTTTTGGTTGAACATGTGGCCCAGACAGCCTTTCCTGGGCCATGTTCTATGGGGAAAAGGGGGCTGTCTTGTTGACTTTTCATGCCCCTCATAGTCTACTGATGTGTAGTTTATATATTTAAACCTTCATAAATTTCTTTTTTCAGTTCCAATCTCCAGGACCACGGATAATCCAGTTTTATCACATGCATTTTTGACCTTTTTTTCTAGTTATTTAATAAGATAGCGCTCCTGTAGCACAGCAGTTTAGAAATGCCCTATGATCATTTTGGGCTCCTGTCTCATTATATGTCCTTCCTCTCATTCCTCCCCATGTCATAACCCACTCAAGAAGAGACACGTCCTTTCCTTCTGGCGTCATGGTGAGGAAATGGCACTAAATACTTAGGCTTGTCCTATTTACTAAGTATTAGCTTGCTCCCCAAAATAATTTATAAGACCTAGGAAGTCAGAAGAAGAAAGTCCGCATTCTTCCTTTAGTTTTGATTTCTTTGAATTGGTCTTGGGTTCAGGAATAATTTTCCAGTGAGTTTGGCCTCATTATCCCTGTAGCTTTGCTTGGCCTCATGGGCTTTGGAGCCCTGAGATGTTGAACAGTGAGAGGGGAAGCCTGAAGAGGCTGTGTCCACACACAGTTCTCCACAGAGAACGCAACCATCATGCACTCCAAGCTACCCTGAGTTTTAAAAATATTGGCTGCTATGTTTCAGCGGAGCAATTTCTTCTCTCCGGTTTCTTGCATTTGGCACTTTGATGATTATTTCTGAGTTCCTCAGTCTGTTTGCTCTTGGTTATTATTTGAGATTATACTTTAAAACAATGCTCACTGTGATAATGATTCATCTACCATTTCAAACCCATAAATAACAAAGACTGTACATTTGCTTTGGCCTAGAGAAAGCACAGCAAGAAGCACACGGGAGGTTCTGTTCATTTTGTTTTTTCTTTACAATGTTACCTGCATCCGTGATATATCTTCTTTAGGTAATTTACTGTCTAAAATATTGCGAACTACAATAATGAATCTACAATAAAAATAGACATAATTTCGCAAAGAAGACTTTATAAGTACTGGCCAGTGTCAGAAATAATTCTCTTGTGGTTGAGACACGTACTTTCTTTCTGCATTTGTAAACTTACAAAACTCAAGCAGAATGGAAAATTCTTTCAAAGGAACAATCTGGTACTGTTACTGGTAGAATACACAGCAGTGAGGACAGTATAAATTCACCATGGATATAGACCAGGCTCTGTATTTTTTTAATAAATGAAGTAAGAGAAAGACAATTATTACTACAATCATGACACTATGATTTATGTATTATTTTTGTTTTTCAAAAATTACCTGCCAGTGTTAATTGGCCAGACCCTTTTTGGAGGCATTTGACTCCCACCATTGTCAGCTAGGTTTAGCTCTTATAACTGTGGTTTTATCTCTTAGAGGTCAACAGGAGAACTTTTTCTTTGGATGAGCTTGTTTTATTTTATGTATTTGGTACAGGGTCTCACTACGCAGCTTGGACTCATAGTGATTCTGTTTTCAGCCTCCCGGGTGCTGGGATTGCGGGCATGTGCCACCACACCCTGTCTTGGTGGCCAGCTCTGCGCACCTGGGGGCGGGGCCGGTGTGGCATGTGGTGCCAGGTACTGAATCCTGGTCCCTGGGCTTGACTAAGCAGGCGCTTAGTCTGCTGAGCTATCTCGCTGGCCCTGGACGAACTTTAAAAGAGTAAGAAGTCTAGATTAACTTTATTCTTTTTTTCCTCCTGGTACTGAAGATCCTGACCATGCTAAACAAGTGCTCTTCCATGGAGTTATACCACCTCCTCTTGCTTCTTTAATTACACACTGCATGTAATTTTGAAGATGGAATCTTTGTTGTTTTAGAAATTATTATCTGGAGCTATCATTAACTTCTAATTTAATTAATGGTGTATTTTGCCTGGGTGAGTATGTAAAGAGTTGATTATTTTTTATTTTAAAGAAAAAATAATAAAGCAGAGTTTCATAACAGGTTAGTGGGAGAGTTACAATAACTAATACATTATATATTGTTGTGCTTGTAGTAGTTATTCAGAGTATAAGATACAGGCATATGTTGTCAAAACAATGTTAACACAAGCCTTTTATTTCAATGAACTAAGAGAAACCAGCTGTATAACTATCTTCACTATCTTGTGTATAAATGTATATTTTTCTTTTACTGTTCCTTCCTTTTCTCTTTCCCCCATTAAATTTGTCTTCTCTTTTGGACAGTTTCTTCCCAGTTCACAGTACTTATTGTACAATTAGGTTTTTATTTACTTATTCAGTTTCTTACACTAGTGAGGCATGTTTACATGTCTTACATGATGTTTACACATATGGGTCTGATTCACTTCAATTATGAGTATTGCCTCGAGTTGCACCCAGTTTATCCTTCTTGTGGCTGAGTAGTACTCCATTATATAAAAAGTCCATATCTTTTTTATCCATTCCTTGGTTGATGGGCATTTGAGTTGTTTCCAAAGACATAACTATTAAAAATTGTGCTGCTATATCATGGGAGGACATATAATATTTCACTGTGGTAAAATGTTTTAATTCTTTTGAGAAGATACCCAGGAGGCAAATAGCTGGGTGAAAGAGACCTCTAATCTTAGTTTTTTAAGGAATCTCCACACTGATTTCACAATGGTCCCATCAGTCTACATTTCCACCAACAATGGAGAATAGGTCTTTTTTCTCAATAGCCCCTCCAGTGTTTGTTATCAGTTGATTTTTTTGGTGATAGTTATTCTTTTCAGGATGAGATGGAATCTCAGTTCTGTTTTAATTTGTATCTCTTGAATGACTAGTGATATTGAACATTTTCTCAAATATTTATTGGCCATTTGTATTTCCTCATCTGAGAAGTATGTATTCAGCTCAGATGCCCATTTCTGGACTGGGTCTTTGAAATTGGGGGAGTCTGATTTTTTTGAACTCTTCATATGCTCTAAGTAGAAATCCTTTTCTTTTTCTCTTTCTTTCTTTTTTTTTTTTTCAGTACTGAGGATTGAACTCAGGACCTTGCACTTGACAGGCAAGTGTTTAATCTACTGAGCTATTGCCCTAGCTCCTAGAAATCCTTTTTCTGAGGCACTACTGGCTATAATTTTTTTCCACGCTTTGATTTCTCTTTTCACTCTGTTGGTGATTTCTTTTGTTATGCTAAAGCTTTTTAATAAGGTGAGATGGCATTTATTGATGCTTCATAACATTTCCTTTGCAGTCTGGGTTTTGTTCATAAAGTCTCTGCCTACATCTGTATCTTTAAGATTTCTACCTATTTTCTCTTCCAGTAAATTTAGTGTTTCTATTACACTGTAATTTTCACTGTACAGATATTTTACATCCTTAGTTAGGTTGATTTCTAAGTATTTCATTTTTTAGATGCTACTGTGAAGGGTGTGATTTGCCTACTTTCTGTGACTATGTTGCTTGTATAAAGGAGCGCTGTTGATTTTTGAGTGTTGACTTTGTATCCTACTATATTCCTAAATTTGAATAGTAAATCTACAAGGTTTTTGGTGGAGTTTTTGGAGTCTTCTATGTAGAGTATCATGTCATCTGCAAATAACGATGACTTCTTTCTATCTTTATTCCTTTCTTTTCTCTTGCTTAATTACTCTGATAAATGTTTCCAAAACCATATTGAATAGGAGTGGTGATGATGAACATCCTCCTGTTGTTCCTGATTTTAGGTTAATGCTTTTAGTTTTTGACCATCTAATATGATGTTAACTGCTGGTTTGTCATATATAGCTTTTATAAGATTAAGGTGTAAACCTGAAAGAAATCTAAATTTCTTTTTGGGTTAAATGTGTTGTTTGAGTGCAGCATGCTGAGTCTTGCTTCTTGATCTCTCTGCAGTCTGTTTCTTTTCATTGGTGAGTTGAGACCATTTATGTTGATTGCTATAACCGATATGTACTGGTTTTCTTTTTCATGTTGTTTCCCTGTTGTTTGCTCCCGATCTTTCTGCTCTGTTTAACTCTTGCCCTGCCTGGCAGCTGCTTTCAATTAATCTTCGTGTGCGTGTGGTCTTTGTTAACTCTTTCTAATACTTCTTTCAGAGCATTCTGTAAAGGTGGTTTGGTGGTCATAAATTTCTTCAGTTGTTCCTCATTGTGGAAATATTATTTCTCCATGAAGTTTGAAGGAGAGTTTTGCTGGCTGCATCAATGTGGGTTAAAGACTGTTTCCCTTTAGGGCTTGAAATACTTCACTTTAAGCTCTCCTTGACTTAAGGGTTTGTGTTGGGAAGTCCACTGTGATTCTAGTGGGATTTCCTTTATAACTGATACTTCTTTTCTCTAGCAGCTTTTAATATTTTGCTCTTATGCTGAATTTCTGGAATCTTGATTATTATATCCCTTGGTGTGGATTTATTTTGCTTATGTCTATTTGAAGTTCAGTGTGCTTCATTTTTTGTGTGTCAGTTTTTTTATCCATGTTTTTAGATAGTTTCTGCCATTATTTCTGTGGAGAGGATTTAAATGGCTTTTGCAGTGTCTCGAGTTTCGTTGCTGATTCCAATCAATTGCATGTTGTTCTTTTTGCTTAATCCTGTAACTGTTGGATTGATTTTTCATGGTCTTTTATGATTTTTATTTTATTTTATTTTACTTTATTTATTATTATTATTAGTAGTAGTAGTAGTATTTTAAGGAAGGGTCTACAGGGTGGGTGTTCAGGATCTCACTACTAGATCGGACTCATAGTGATTCTCCTGTTTACAGCTCCCAAGTGCTGGGATTACAGGCGCGTGCCACCATGCCCAATCTCAATCGCTGTCTCAATGTGCTCTGGGGGTGGGGCCAGCACAGCAGGCCAGGGGATTGAACTCCTGGCCCCTGTGCCTGCTTGCAGGCGCTTTAATCCACTGAGATATTTGGCCTGCCCTCTTGAGATTTTTAAAATATCTTTCTTCTCCTGGTCACTAGTTGTGTTACTGTCTTCTGAATCTATCCTTTTCTTTATTCAATCTGCTGCATATACTTTCAGTGGAATTTCTAATCTGTATTTCTGTTTAGATCTGTTTCATTGATTCCATTTCTCACCTATGTTTGGCATTCATGGTTTTCATAATTTTCTTGAGCTTCTCTGTTTCTCTGTCTGCTTTTTTGTTTGTTTCTTTGTTTTTAACTAGGAATTGAGCTCAGGATCTCATGTTTGCCCGGCAGGCACTGTGCTGCTGAGCTATATCCCCAGCCCTATATCTGGTTTTATGTCTTTTCTTTTGATTATAATTTCATTTTGCACCTTAAAAATTTCCTTTATTTTTTTGGTACCAGAAATTGAACTCAGGACCTTGTGCTTGCCAGGTAGGTGCCATACCGCTTGGCTGCATCCCCAGCTTGTGGGCATTATTTTTTCTATGCCTTCCCCCAATTCTTTTTTTCACTTCTGTGGCTATTGTTTCAAAGAGTTCATCTATTGGCTTCTAATTTCCTTTCTATCTTTGTACTCTGGACTTGTCCTGGGTCAGCTGGGTGTTTGCAATTTCACTTTGCTTCTTTTCTTGTCATTTTTTATTTTATTTTGTTTTCTGTGTTGATGCTTGTAGGCATCTATGTTGCGTAGCCTTGTCACTCATGTCCAGCCTTCCTAGGAGATGCCTGCTCCCTGGATGCCTTCTGGATGGAGGCGATGCTTGCTCTGTATGTCTACCCCCCAAAACCTACCTTCCCAATATATTAAATCTGAGGAGTTGCTCTCACTTTGACTTTGGGCCTATTCCGCTGGCACTCGTCGTGGGGGCGGGGACTGGTTATAGCATGTAGGATAACCAGGATGAAGGACAGCCTAGCTCCTGACAAGCTGTGGTGACTATGTGCCCCGTGTCTGTAACTATAGGTGAGAGATCTACAGATATATAATATAATCCAACTTTCACCGAGAAGCTGTGTGCAGTGATTGTCCACTTAGTAGAGTGATTTTGCTGTGTTGTGGAGCAGGAGTTGGTTCAGGAGGATGGGTGTAGGCTGGAGAGATGAATGAGATTAAATACAGTAGGAGCAGGGTTGGAGGGCACAGGATGGTCATCCAGGATTTGGGAAGTTGTAGGACACAGGGGAGAAGGACTGGAAGCGGAGGCCTGGGAGTTCTGAAGTGAACCAGAAAGAGAAGAGACTATGCTTATGTGCAAGAAAGTATCATAAAGTCAAACAAGATAGTTGATGAAAGAGAGGAAGAGGTTGAGTAGAATAAGACAAACATAAAGGCTAGAGATCACCTGTTGACTCATATTGCTAATGTCATGTGGGATATCTCCACACCCTCTAGCTGCGCCTGTCCACGTGCACCTTTGGCAAGGTCTTCCTGTGTAGGGACAGAAGGAGGGGTGGATCTCAGACTTCTCTCACCGGCTGCTTGGTTCTGGTGGGTGGAGGAAGGAAGGAGCTGAACTCGGATTCCTCTCACCGGCAGCACCATCCAGGGACAGTGGCGGAAGTGAATTAATTTTTGAGTACATGTTTCACTATGAAGGCGAGTAGTAAAAATTTGCCCAAAGAGGATTAGTCTGGCCACCGACATGTACAGTGCGGCCTGAGTTTCCACTGCTTCAAAGCAGGGATGATTTAGAAATCTTAATCTCTTGTCCTCTGTAAGAGACTAGATGTTGGCACAGCCCTCGGTTTGGGGCACCAAGTTTCCTTTAGGATATGTGTACAAACTAATGTATGACACCAGGGTGAATCTTCTTGTATTTATGAGCCTTACTGGGTGAAATTTTAGGATCAACCTGAGCATGAAGGTGAGTGCTGAAGAGCAGCCGAGTGGCTCAAAATAGAAGTGATGGCGGAGCTCCGTTTCCAAGAGCAGGGAACTGCTTACGCGTCTTTATGGTTGTCAAAAGAAAAGGGTTTTTTCTTTTTAAAAAAGAATCATTATACACTATATATTTGAATGACTGAGTTAGGAGAACTTTGAAAGATAGTTTCTTTTTTTTAATAAAAGAAGTCATAAATGCTACAGGAAGCAAAGAAAAGCAGATTGTAAATACATAGCTAGATATTGTATATCTTCCTAGTTTTTCTTTTTTTTTTTGGAACCGGAATTGAACTCAGGTCCTTGCGCTTGCCAAAGAAGTGCTTATTCCACTGAGCCATCTCCCTGGCCCTCTTCCTAGTTTTTTACATACACTTTTAATAAAACAAAATGGGATCCAACTGTATGTACTATATACTTTTTTTTGGTACAGAGTCTCACTGTGCAGCTGGGACTCGCAGTGATCCCTTGCCTCAGCCTCCCCAGGGCTGGGCTTACAGGGGTGCACCACCACACCCAGTTTCAGGGCCAGCACTGCATGCAGCACTGGGGTTCCAAGTCCTTGCACTTGCCAGGCAGGTGCTTAGACTACTGAGATTTTTCCTGGGTCTGATCATATATGCTAAATTGCTTTAGTGGCCAAACACATCATGGCTTATCTCTTTCCACATTTTAATATTTACCTGTAGATTTGTTTAAAAACTATTTTAAAGACACCATAATCCATTTACCTATGGTCAGGTTTTGCACTAGATTTGGATAAAAAGCATAACTGATCTGACTTACAAACGTATTGCATCTTCCAGTGTGGCAACCCTCTAGCTCTGGGGCTCGGATGGGAGTTCCCTGCAGCCTCCCGCAGCTGCAGACAGCCCACAGGTGACTGCAGTGCAGCGCATCTAGGTGCCTGCCATTCCTGAGTCTGATGTCCTTCCACATATTTCTTATCAAGAACAGCCTTGCAACAGCCCTCACAGATCGGGTCGTGAGTGTGTCAGCCAGTGATCGCTTCTCTGAAGTCATTTCATGAAAATGGAATTCCTAGGTAAAGAGATATTTTTTTAAGGGTCTTACTATGGATTGCCAAATTATCTCCTACAAACAACTTAGAAAATCAATACAGTGTCTATCCCAGGAAAATGTTTGGAGAGTTCAATTTGGTTAGGACATTGTCAAAACTTCACCGGAGCTATAAAAAGAACAAAGTGGGCAAACGCTGACATGGCTACCCCGAGTGAATGAAGTTGGCTGCAGAAGACTGTATGGACACGCTTCTACGGCTATGAATCCCCCAGAAGAGGCCTGCGAGGGGAGGATTTGGAGCAAGGAAGAGTACACACGGAGTTTCTTTTGAGGGTGACAGAAATGTACTAGCCTTCAGATGAAGGCAATTGTTATGCAGTCTGTGAATACTAACTCCACTGAAGTTTATATTCTAAAAGGGAGACTTAATAAAACTTACGAATTATTCTTTTTTGAAAGCTTCAACAATGGAAGGAGAAAATCATAGCTGTGTTAATCTGCTCTTAGTTATTAGTGATGCACTATTTTCTCCATATGTAGTGATTATTCATATTTCCTTATTGAGTTAAGTATACTTCTCTTTTCTCTCTTAGAAGATTCATCATTTTTATAATTTGTATTTCTTTCTTACCAAATAGAATAACACCTATTTTTCAGTGTGTGCCTTCCTAAATACAAAATAAAAAAGCTACAACATGTGCTTATGGTATTTTAAATCTAACATTCCAGGCCCAGTGACACCCATTTCATATCAGTGAGAGGCTAGAACAGACAGTCTTCGTATCTACATTTAATTTGATAATGCCAATAACTTTGCTAATTCCCTGGAGATGCAAAGCAGGAGAGATGGAGTCCAGCTAAGTGAGTTTCGGTGTTACAGGCGGGCTCAGCTTGCAGCTCCTGGCATTTGCTCAACCTCTAAATTAAATAAGATGTTAAATGTAGCTCTGGAAGGAATTCAACGCGGCAAGTGCCCTGCAGCGTATAATAATTCATGCATAGTTTAGAAACAGAAAATACAGGAAATAACCGGTGGCATTAAAAAGAAAATAGTCATCCAATGATGCAGCAACACTTCACTCAACAAATTAGTGAAATTGGGCTGGCCAGATAGTTCAGCAGACTAAAGCTCCTGCTTGGGCAGAGCGCAGCAGTGGGGATTGGAACCCCAGAGTGGCTTCCCCCCCTCCCCCTGGGGCGCACTGTGACAGTGGGTGTGGTGGTGCTTGCCTGTAATCCCAGCGCTTGGGAGGCTGAAAACAGGAGGATCACTACAAGTCCCATCTGTGTAGTGAGACCCTGTGGACCCTGTAGACCCCCATCCGAAATTCATTTTAAAAAATGGTGAAATTAATGACTAAGATTCATGATTTTTCTTATTGCTGAGAGAAATATTGATTAGGTAGAGACAAAAATGAAAAAGCATTCTCTCAAAAATACTATTAAATGCCCTGAAATCTAAATTTTATACTGTTTTTGTTGATTCTAAAATTCCTTTCATTGTGGGGAACACCTCTCTTGTTGGAGGAGAAAAATCAACACTGTCACAGTACATGCATCAATTTTGAAAATGCATTGAAATGTTAGAAATGCTAAGCCATGAAAGTTGTATCTTAGTGCTGTGAAAATGTGGCAATTGCATAACTTTTAATAGGAAACGAATGGTGAGCTTTCAACTGCTGGGACACACTGGTCCCCAAGGAACTTCAAATCCCTTCTCCGAAGTGTAAAAGGCCATTCTCAGCAATGGAATCCAGAAAACGGCTCACCACGTGCAGAGTTTGCTTTTGACCAAGGACAGAACAGAACTATGAAGACTGCATTATAGCCTGTACTGTGTTATTTACTGTGAACTTCCTTATCTGGCCAAACCAAATCATCTGAATGTAATCCAAGAACTAATTAAACCAAGGTCACTACTTGGAAGTAACTGTGAAGAACTTCCGGGACTAAAGCTGAAATGTATCCATTGTTTCTGCCTGTAAAGAATTCAACAAAATTGCTTTTCCTTCTGATTTGGGAGATGGGGAAAAACTGTTGTTGCGTTTTTGTTCATTTTGACAGCAGAGAAAAATTGGGGGCCTCTTGATACCATGAGTAAAATTAAAGGTCTAATATTTTACGTGAGAACACCAAATAAAATATTGTATTGTATACTGGAATTTTCTTTTATGCCTTTTATTATTAGTATCTATTAATATTTTTAAAATACTGAGTGTCCATGCATGTATGTTGATCATACTTGTCTTTCCACTTAGACATTTTCTGATAGTAGAGTTAATGCTCTTGACTTATATTCTATAAATGGTAATCTGTGAGCGACAATGGGTATGCTCATGTGCTTAACCATGGTAACCATACCATGTATTTAAGAATAACAGGACATTATGTTGTACATCTTAAATATATACAATAAAATAATAACTTTGAATAAAGCAGAGGGGAGTTTGGGCCTAAGCAAGATGCTATGGGAGAGGGCAAGACGGGAAGCGAGAGAACGCTAAGAGCGGATGTCTGGAGAGGAGCTGTCGGGCAGCGCGCAGCCTTCCAGGTCAGGGGCGGTTCGACAGTCTCTGCTTTCACATGAGAGCAGAGGCGGCCTGGCAGTGGGAAAATTGATGATGTATCGCAGCATAAACAAACAAGCTTCTCAAGGCCTGGGTCACATGCTAGAGCGCTGAGAAACAAGAGCAGGCAGGCTCCGAAGAAAGCCCCGTGGTGAGGAAGGAACCTACTTCCTGGAAAGCAGGCAGGACTGTAGAGAAAGCTCGTCAGCAGGCACATTTTTCAGTCTCAGCTAGAAACATGTTTACTTAGCACCTCTCATCTAAGGCCCTAAGAATGTTTTAGAGACACTTGCAGCTTAGCTTGGTTGGATTCCATGAGACCGAGTGAAGCTGCAGTGCTTTTGATCTGTTCCTCGTAGTATCTGTACATTTATTTCTCTTCAGAGAGAGAAAATGGGGTGAACAGTAGATAACAGTTCAGGCAATGAAACCTTAGATGCTCCCTAACTCCGAGTTGCACAGAAGAACAGGCCGGGAACAGTGCACAGATCTACAGTAGAGCACATTTTGGGGGGCCTTCATGAGGTCACGCTGCAGGCTGCAGAGGTCATAAATGCACCGCGCTTTGCGCTTCCCGGAAGCAGTACATGGTGTTCATGCACAGTTAGCATGTAATTTTGTTTCCTATAAGGCTGGAATGAAAGTGGAAAAAAGTGAGACATAGGCTCCCATGGCCAGAGTTGACTGCTTCTTTCTGGAAACAATTTTATCCAAGCTTCTTTGTGGAACCGGGGATTGAACTCAGGCCCTTGTGCTTACCAGGCAAGCGCTTATTCTACTGAGCTATCTCCCC
>NDGN011508103.1:458-17543 GCA_002564285.1 Tympanoctomys barrerae
CTGGAATGAAGTTCATAACCATCTTCAAACAATTCAATCAATTTTGCAACATAAGGGTTTTCATCTTTCCCTTCAATCAACAAGAACTGTCCAGCTTGAATGTGAGTCTAAGCTGAACAACCTTCTCTTTTCACAGACATTTCTTTGTAGGTGGCCCAATTTTCGATCCAGCAATGGTCTTCCAACCCATGAATAAGTCTGCCTGGTCTTCTGCCTTGTGTTGTAGGATGCTGTGTCTCTGGGGGCTGAACCTTCCATGGGCTCTCCACTTTGGGATTTCTGCATGATTCAGGAACTCCAATCCACCTGATTTGTACTTCTCTCTTACCAGTCACCAGCCACTTGCAGTAACCAAAGCTGGTGCCAGGCTAGAATTCGAAAAATGCACAAAAGAAAATTTTGCACCTAACACTTCTAAATATTATGTTTTTTTGAAAAATATATTTTTTTATATTTTAGAGAAGGGGGAAAATATTTTAAATACAGGTATCTAGAAGAGTTCTCATTACTATATTATTCCACTGCCTAAAAATAATATAATACTCATTTATAGAATCATCCACAGATTACATTTAAGTGAAATGTATATCTTCCCTTATCTGGTTAAAAATCTTTCTAATGAAGAATTCCTTCAATAAGTTAGTACTTTTAATGAATGCTTCTATTTTGCTTTTGTACCAACCTTTGTATTTCACGCTCTCATCAAAAATGTTGTTGAAATATCAAGAACCACGTCAGATAATATAGATTATGAGGCATCCTAGTGTTATTTTTTGATTGTGAACATAATCATTATTTCCTCATTGAGAAGAATGTTGGTTACTAATTCAAGTTTATACATAGCTATAAATAAAATCATAATAAAAATTATTGTTCATTTTCTTAGATTTTAAGGAATATATCAAAACAGTATTTAAATTTATATATCATTTCATAGACTGTTTATAGATTAGAAATTTGCTCTCCCATGGATCTATTAGGCTGAATAGTTTGTTAAATGAACTATGTGGACTATCCTTATATTTCCTGTGGAAATCTTACTTAATCATGGTATATTATTATTATTCTATAGTGGTAGATCAAATTTAGTAATACAGCAATTTCTCGGGTCATGATTGCTAGTGTTTGTGAGCAGCTTAGTTCATATCCAGAAGTGTTGGATAACATCCTGTCCCCATCCACACACTCCAAGTCTGGTGATGAACATGACCAAAGCCATGTACTTCAGCAACATGGAAGGAGCTGTGTCTATAACATGAGGCACTACTGTACTTGGCTTCTGATACTTTGTGTGCTTCTGCCATATTTGTCATCTTTTTGGCTTTCTTCATTTTAGTTACTTTCTCCATTCTAGCATATTGTGAATAGCATACATTAAGTTATTAAAATTTCTGAAAACTTTTCCATAAAATAATATTCTGAGAACACTGAAGTATTTCATTTATATTTTACTCATTTAAATTCCTGTGCTTGGTTGAGGCGTGCCAGTGCTAGTGTGCTTGTCTAGTTTAATGGGACTTCACAGCAGTAAAGTAGCGCTCTTACTGCTAAAACTTCATAATATATTTTGAAATCAGGAGTCGTGTTACCTCCATCTTGATTATTCTGCCTCAGAATTGTTTTAGTTTGTCTATGTCTTCAGTGGTTCTATGTTAGTTTTAAAATAGATTTTCCTATTTTTGTAAAAATGTGGCTTTAAGCATTCATGAATCTGTAAGTCTTTTGGGAGAATACATACATTTAAGAAGCATGAAATTATTTCACACATTGCTAGAAAAAGATTCTTCATTTATTTAATGTTTTGTATTAATATTTTATAAGTTTCAGTGCTTGAATCCTTTCACTCTGTTAAGTTTATTCTTGATTTTATTTCATTTCACTGTAATTGGGATTATGTTGATATTCTTCGACCTTTTTGAATTTATTAGTTTCACTAATTTTTTTGGTGGATTTCAGGTTTTCTACATATGAGGTCATGGAAGAAGCAAAGAGAAGTAATTTTAATTCTTCCTCTTTGATTTCTATGCTTTTTATTCCTATTTCTTTCCTAATAATTTTAGTTACAATTTCTAATACTCGGTTGCAATATCGTAATGATTGCAAAGTTCAAAATTCTACTTACAACAGTGGATAGAATATCTAGTGAGAAAATAAATAAGGAAATGGTGGACTTGAATATAAACCAACTGTGCTTAACAGATACATACAGAATATTTCACAGGAGAAAAGCAGAATGAATAATTTCCTTACACAATTGTAATATTCCAGGAGTCAGGAATTGGAGTCACAAAATGTATCAAAAATTTAAGCCTGAAAGTATGTGAGTATTTTTGATACTTATGGAATGAAATGGGAAATCGCTAGCAAAAGGGAAACAAGAAAAGTTAAATTTATTTGAAAATTAACCATCATAAGTTTGAGCAATGATGAGATCAAGGAAAACATCAAATAGAAGTTAGAAAGCACCACAGAACAACTGCAAAAGCAAAAGCAAATTACTTTAAAATATATAGATTGCAGAAAAAGCAGTGAAACGTTTATAGTCATTGTTGTTTTTATTACAAAAGAGGAAATACATAAAAACTTAAGGTCGAAGAACTAATAATCTCAAACGTAGCAGAAGGAAGGAAATAAAGATTAGAACAGAAACAGGCAAAACAAGAAAAAATAAACAAAAATAATTAAATAAACACTTGGATTTTATAAAAAATGAAGATAGCAAGCCATTTTCTAGACCTTTTATGAAAGTAGAAAGTAAATAAATCAAACCAGAAAAACCGTAGAAGATATCTGTGCCCAAGAAATACAAAAGACCATAAGATGCTCTTAGGAAGAAGAATAGTTATCAGACTGGATAACTTAGATGAAACTGATAAGTTTCTAGAAACATTAAAACTACAGAGACTAAATGACAAGGAAATGAACAATATGAAAAAATAAAAAGATTTGTTATTTGAAGCTTCTTTTTTTTCACAAAACAGCTACTAACTTTTATAAAGACTTTTAATTTTTATAAGGAAAATACTTTTAAGTAAGTTCAACTAAATTATATATATATGTATATATGTATATATATAATATAAAAGTAAAGTGAAATCAACCTGCTCTATTTTAAATGTTATATATCTTGTCAGTTGTAATAAAGATAAATTTCTTAAAATTAACTACAAGGTAGTTAAGATTCCATATGCATTATTAATCACAAACCTTAGAACATCTGTAGTAGTTACTAATGTCTTCACCATTTCAAATGAACAAATTGAATTTCTCAGAGAAACTAAAGGATTTACAAAGGCTGCATAAAAGTTAAATGTTGTGTCAGAAACAACCTTGAGGGGCCTGGGGAGATGGTTCAGTGGAATAAGTGCTTTCCTGGCAAGTGCAAGGGCCTGAGTTTGATCCCTGGTTCCTCAAAAAAAAAAAGAAAGAAAAAAAAAGAAATAACCTTCAATTTTTCCTTTAAAACATTTCTGTTGTATTCAAAACAAAGTTTTTAAATATAGTTCTTTCCATATACCTGGTATATGCGGTATTAATATCTCAAAGGACATTATAAAATTAGAACGTTATAGGGTGAACACAAGGCAGGAAGTTTATAGCTAAACCTAGTTGGAAAGGGCAGCAGGACAAGGTCCTGAAACATGTGTGCAGAGCAGTTCTCAGAGCCCTGCATGTAGACTTGTCCGAAGAACTGGTGCAGGTTTATAATAGGATGACCAAGATGGGACTCCAGTGCAGAAAAGAGCTCACAGTGCTGCCACTTCATGATAGTCCACACTACACTGCGATTTTTCTTCTTTTGTACTTGGTCCACACCCGCTTAATGGAGGCTGTTTTAATTCTATCATTATTTTCTTCCTCAATCTTTTTAAACTTGAAGACTTACCATTATTTTATGCTTGTTTCATTCAATTCTTTGTCAAGGACAGAAAAGACCTAGAAATCACCTCCAAAAAAGGGCTTCATCACCCCAGTACCTGGTAACAGAAATAGATATCTAAACATGAAAAGAAAGAAAAACAAAGAGACAATTACTTGAAAATTACTTTTTAAAAAGTTGAACCTTATTTGACATCAAAGATGAATTTTTTTTAAGTAGCTAAGAAAGATTCTGGAACACATTAGAAAGCCAGTAGAGGGAATAAAAGAAAAATTCTAAATAAATTTCCCAGTATTCTGTGCCATAAATTTATGCATTGAAAGAAGACTAAATTCTTTTATTAACTGTTCTTTCTTTACAAAATTCAAATTCTAAAATAGTTATTTTAATTTGCTTTATTTGCAATTTTTCTATTCATGCTATGTGCATGTTTATGTTAGCATTTATTAATCAACCGGTAGAACACAGAGCACAATTAGCTCAAGAAAATTTGTTTATAAATCAACTAGTTTATTAGAGATTAAACTGATGACATGTCCCTTGTCATCTCCTTGGCTCCATCGATGATAGACCTAAAGAGTCAGGGAGAAGATATTTTTATGCTCAGCTTAAGTACATAAAGGTAGTAGGAGAGATACTGGCCAGCACATGGCATTAGGATTCCTCCTTTTTTACAGCCAAAACCAATGAAAGAAAAAAAGAGGAAAGAAAATGAAGAACACTGTCATTCTGAGTTAGCATTGAACATACTCTCAGTTCCATAGAAACGCTTTAAACTTTCTGTATTCTAATTCATCAGCTCACTGACCAAAATACATGATGTTTCATTGCTCTTAAAGGATTCAGAGCTTTCAGAGAATCTGCCTCTTGTTACAGTAGCTGAATTTCCAATGGACTTGTATTACAAGTACAGATGGTCTTTAATTAAAACCAAGCCAGCCGAGTTACAGCTGCAAACACTGTAGTTCACTGAGTTCCCCTCCTTACGTTTTTCTCCTTATATACATATGTACATATACACATGCATATTTTTCACAAAAATAAAACAACTAGTATTTTATTTCTTTTCTATTTTAAAACTGTATGTAAAGGTATTAAAGATCAAAATGGCTATAATTTTCCCTCTGCTTCATTAAAGTTCAGAAGGACAATTTTCTAGCTCTAGCCCTCTGACCTACCATTTCATAGACTAATTTAGAAAACTTGCACATGCTAAGAAAGTTCATATGAGCTACGCATCCAGTACCATTATTATTTTTAAAACCTGTAAGGAAATTTGGGAAAAGGTGTTGATGCAGAAAAATAACTAAAATAATCTCTTCTGTTGTGCAGAAATTCATTGCTAGCATTTTCTAAAATTACTTTTGTTCTGAACACATTGCTGAAAATTATGTATATTGTGAAGATCAATGTTGAAATTATTTTACAACTTATATTAGAAAATATTTTTATTTTGAAATTATGTATGTATGATATACATTCTTCACTGCCATTCTTTACAAATTATGTTAGAAAATTAATGTTTTAATATTATATATAAGCAGCAAATAATAACATCGAATATTGGTCATGTGAATATTATTTTGAAATTATTACAATACATGGATTCATTGTCAGCTATAAACATTGAGTATTTGAAATGTCCATCAAGAGGAAACTACAGGGCTGGGAAGACAGCTCAGTAGCTTAAGCACTTGCCTCACAAGTTCAAGGTCCTGAGCTCAATCCTCAGTATTGCAAAGAGAGACAGAGAGAGAGAGAGAGAGAAAGAGAGAGAGAGAGAGAGACAGAGAGAGACAGAGACAGACAGAGACAGAGAGAGAGAGACAGAGACAGAGACAGAGAGAGACTATAATGAAAGGCCAAAAAAACCTAAGAATTTAAGTATATTTATTTAAGTATGAAAATTTTTATGTTATGCCAAAGTATTGTGATTTTCCCCCTAGTTTTAGGTTGTATATTTATTTTCTAAAGATTTCTAATGATGTCAGGCATTTTGCATGAAATTTTTTCTAACATCTAATCTAGGATTGTGTAAATCCAACAAAGATTACAGTTGGATATACCTGAACTACAGTAATTACTGTGGGGGGCCGGCTAGGTGGCTCAGTGGATTAAAGCTACCTGCTTAGGCAGATGAAGGGACTCAGGTTTTGATTCCCAGCATGCCGCCTCCAGGGTGTGCTGAGAGGGGGATTGAGAATAGGTATGGTGGTGTGTGCCTATAATCCCAGAGCTTGAGAGGCTAAAAACAGGTGAATCACTATGAGCCTCATCTGATCTGTGTGGTGAGGCCCTGTACTAAATACATTGAAAAAAATTATTAAAACAAAAAATTTAAATAAAGTACTAGTCCTTGTGGTAACCAAAACAATACCCTCAATGTCCTGCAAGTGTCTTACATTCTAGTTATCAGAAGCTGGGAGATTTTATTTTACATAACAGAAGGAAGGAGAAGACCATGTAGATGTTGTCTTGTTTTTTGAAGATGGATCCCATGCAAAAAAAAAAAAAACAACAAAAAAACAAACAAAAAAAAACTTTTTTTTTTTTTTTAATGAAATGAGGACAGGGTGTACAGGATGTGCAGGGTCTCACTATGTAACTAGGACTCAGTGATTCTCCTGTTTTCAACCTCCCGCGTGTTGGGATTACAGGCACGTGCCTCACCCAGTCTCAATTGCCATCTCAGAGCAGCCCGTGTGTGTGTCGGGGGGGGAGGCTAGCACTGCATGCTGGGATTGAACCCCAGCCACTGTTCTCTGCTGAAGCAGGTGCTTTAGTCCTCTGAGCTATCCGACCAGTCCCAAAATACTTCTTATAAATTAAAGAAGTAGGCAGGTTAATCAGAGTTGGAGACATTTGCAGATAATACACTGTGGTTTGAAGATACAGAAAAGTACCAAAGAAAATAGGCAAAGGGGAAAAGATAAAAAACTCAAGAAATCTTAGAACCTCCACGCAGGAACACACTTGCCAAAATCTTAATTTTAGTCTAGTGAGACCCAACTCATACTCTGCCCTCTTGATCTATGAAATAATAAATTCATGTTCCTTTAGGTTTTTAAACTTGTGAGGATTTGCTACAGTGGCAAGAGAAACTGATGAAATATCCTAAATCTCGTCTATCTTTTGCTGACACCCTGAGGTTGTACAGATCAGACTAGCTAATCAGACTTAAAGTTGCTCTTGGGCAGAAGAAACATGGTATACTCCACAATTTCAAAACTTCAAATTAAGTTTATATCACTTACCCCATTACTGTCCTATCTATCCCCTACAGAGTATATCAGAAGAGGGTCATTTTCTGGTACTGAATTCATTTAGTAATTGTATTACCATACTTTGTGAGTAGATTCAAGAAAAGGAACATCATAATCCTTGATAATTAACTCTAGAAAAGGCTTTGATGCATAAGAATGTATGCATCTACTGTGGACATTTCACTCATTCCCCACACTATTAGGCCATTATTCAATTGCCTTTTCTGTAAAAAGTTTATGATTGCATAAGAAACTGAACCCAATATAGATCATTTTAAAAAGTAGCAATGACATCAGCTGGTCAGAGGAGAATAATAAGAATGGTGCCAAAAGAAGTGTAGCCATGGTGTATTACCATTGATTTCACTGAAAGAAGTTCAAAGACCCAATGTATTTAATCTATGAGGAGTAGTCAGGAGGAATACATCATACTACATGACTGAACCCATCATACGTTCAAGAGATTTAAGTGTTCTGCATTTATCATGAACTCACAGTCTCCGTATCAGAAAGAGAGCCCTTCTCACAGTGTTTATGCTGTTGCTTGGTAAAATGGTGGATTCAGATACACCTGATGGCTATCAAGCCACTGATAGCTTGATCTACAAGTTTCTTCTAGTTGTATTCATCAGAGAATGAGATCTTAGTTTGAAAATCTTCATGAGTGATAGAGATAGTCCAATAGAGAACTGCAGTTTGCTTCTATGGTTCACATATCTGCAGCAGAGTCTGTTCTGTTGGCAATCTACCAATCCTGTATGTGTCAGACCAAACACTAGATAATTAAACCAGAATATACTAATTAAATAACATGCATCATCCAGGGGAGGACATTTGTGAGTTTTCCTGCTAAACAGCATAAGTTAATTTTTGGCACTATATTTAAATAATGATAGCGTCCCAGTGGATACTAGTTGTCTTAACATAAATACTCTCTTAATAAAAGAAGCCCAGGTATTCATGAGAACCTATTTTAATCCAGGGCCCTATCAACTCAGTGACTACACTTCTAGTGAAAGAAAAAAATGCACAATATTTTCTTAAATAGACATTTATCATTACTCAGATCTAACCATGCTATTCTTCTAGACTAGGTCATCTGTGTGATTGCATGTACCATTTTATGCTACTATTAAGAATTTATTCATCCTCAGTTAATTAGAGAGTTTCCAAATTAATCCAATCTCAAATTGGAAATCTAACCAGATATTCGTAAATCTTCTGTATTCTCCTAAGAAACAGAACAAGAGGAACCAAACCAGTAGGGCACACACATGTAAGACATACCTAATCATGGAGGCTAAGTGGACAATTGGGAGGACAGGATACTAGGCTGATATTAATACAAAGCTGAATTTTCAGTCTTGGTCCAGAATATTTTTCTTCCTCAGAGAAGTTTTAATTTAAGTTTTAAGACCATCCAAACGTTTGCACTGGGCCATTCTGATAATCAAACTAAATTCCCTTACTTAGAGCTGACTTATAACAAATATTATGGCTTGTATCTAGATGTGCCCTAAAAGCCTTATGCAATTAGAAGTGGAGAGTTTCAAATGTGGCTGGATTAGTGTGTGATCCTGGGTTTTAGGGTAAGAGGCTAATGAAAGCTCCACCTTGGTAAGTTTGCATCCTAGATGGAATATAAAGTTGGAGAGGGAAGGTGGTCCTGCTACTACCTCAGTACCATGCCTGCTTCTGTAGCTTGTGGCTTTTCTGTCTCTGCCTGCTTGTCACGGACTATTCCTCCTCTGCACTTCCCCCTTCGCACACCATCCTTCTGTGAAGGCAGTTGACAATGGACTGAAATCTCTACACACTCTGAGCTAAAACAAACTTTTCCTTCTTTAATTATGGGTCATGGGTATTTTGTATCAGCAAAGGGAAAGTAACTAAAACAAAAATTAAGCACATTTAACTGATATTAAATTTTGGTAGGTACATGTACCTAACAAGCTGCTAATATTTAATTGGAGTATACCTGGAGTCATATAAGAGAGTAGCAAGGATGAAATGTGGGTGATCGACATGCTTGTGCCATAGATTCCCACTGGCAAAATTACTGGCCACGGAATCTTAACAACTCACAGGAGTCATTAGGTTTGTGGTTGTTTCAACAAAATTGCATATCTTTATAACTCTTCTTTACATTTTCCCCCCAATGTATCCAATCTCCTCTGGCATTTATGGGAGAGAGAATTACATAAATGCACCATATAAACTTTCTATTATCTGTTTTTTGTTTTTTTTTAACCAGGAACTGAACTCAGGCCCTTGCACTTGCCAAGGAAGCACGTATTCCACTGAGCCATCTCCCTGTCCCTATTATCTGTTTATGTAAGAAGTATCAATACAGGGCCCAGGGAGCTAGCTCAGTAGAATAAACACTTGCCTGGCAAGCATGGGGTTCTGAGTTCAATCCCATTACCACAAAAAAAGAAAAAAGAAATATCAATACATAGACCACGTATAAGAGTCATTTTCTTATTATAAAACAAAGTGTCTGACACTTGGATCTAAAGTAGGGAGATTTATCTTAGCTTAGGATTCAGTGTATAACTATTTAGCTGCAAGACAAAAAGAATACAGTGGAAGTACATGGCGGGATAAAGCTGCTGAACCCCTGTCACCCAGGAAGCAAAGAGACAGGAGCAGAAGTGCGGAGGAAATCTCATTCCTGGAGTCACAGCTCTAGTGACTCCCCTGTCTGGTCAAGGCTTATGTCCTGGATGGAGCATGGTGGTGGCTTCCTGCAATCCCAGCGTTCAGGAGACTGAGGCAGGAGGATTGCCATGAGTTTGTGGCCAACCTGGGCCTTACACAAGTACATAAGTGTATTTAGGCAAACCTGCACCACAAAGTGAGACTCTGCCTAAATAAATAAATAAATAAAAAACCCACATCTTCTAACAACATATTTAAAAATGAATTTATTGAATTAAACCCACATTCCAATCAAATTTCAATACTTCCTCTGCTGGACACATGAGACTGTTGGGAAATATTTTAGGTTTAACCCTAAAACATAAGATTGCTTCCCAGTACCCCCAGAAGTTCATGTTTATCTCCTTATGCAAAATACTTTTAGTCCACACAGAAGAATCAACAGATTCTTCACAAATTTAGCATTGCTCAAAATTCTAAGTCCGAAGTTTCCTCTGAGACTCAGGTTAGAATCTTATCTATATGCTTAATATATATTTCAAAAATAAATGTACATAATCCCAATGTACAGTAGAACAGGGTAAACATTTTGATTCTAAATTCCATGAATAGGGAGATAGAAAGAGATCAGATCAAATCGAGAGTGAGAACCAGCCTGAAAATCATTCCTGTGGATCCATATGCAGCACGCAGTCCAGGTTTTGGTGGGATTTAAGCTCAAAAGAGATTGGGCAGCCCTGTGTACTTGGCCTGGTTGGGTGCAGCCCATGTTCTCTCTCTTTCTCTGAAGATGACTCCATTAACTGTCTTCAGATTTCCTCAACAGCTGCTCCACTTTGTGGCTTCTTCAAATCTCAGGTTTCCACTACATCGGAAGCTATATTCTCACAGCTACACACATCACCCCAGTTGGGGCTTATTGTCTAGCCTCCCAGGTTTTCCTTTGAAATTTGCATGGATTCCACATCCACAGTTTGCATTCTCCATGCCTGAAAAGGCATCAATATGTGGCTGACAGCAAGGTCGGCCTCCAGCTTCAGCAGCAGCTGATTGAGACCCTGCACCCTGATTGAGAGGACAAAGACGATGAGTGCCTGCACCGCTGATTTCAGGGATACCTCCTAGGGATTTTGAGTGAACCGAACACTGTGGTGCTCTTCTCAAAGCAACATCTCAAGAGAAATTTACTCTTGAGACTGTAAAAGATTCTGGTCATTTTATGAGGGGTTCTCAACATATCTTTCCTATTACCCTTGATTAAACTATGTGACTGATTTATAATGGTATTCTTTTCAGCAAATACATTCTGCCCATGTTTTTAAAACCATTTCTTTCTGGCAAGATTGTACATTTTTAAAGTCATTTAACTGCTTTTTTCTATGGATATTCATTGTTGATTGGCTGAGAACAGCCAGTAGAACCAATGACTCCACTTGAGCATTAGGCTGCCTCAAAATCTGCCCTTCACCTGGACTCATTAACCCATCCCTTTTTTTTTTTTTTTTTATTGTGGCCGGCTCAGTCCACCTTGAGGGCAGGCCTAGCATGGCATGTGGTGCTGGGGATAGAACCGCGGTCCTCTGCACCTGCCTAAGCTTGCATAAGCAGGCGCTTTAGGTCCCCTAAGCTATCTCACCGGCCCCAGCCCATCCCTTTTAAATTCCATCACAGATCTGTTCGGTACTGTCTATTCTAGTACAAAAGCCACTTACATACACTTGGAGTGGCGGGCATCAGGAACAAGATCATAGCTGCCTTCCTCTGGAATGCCTTGTATCACTTACTTTTCACTCATTGTTGGGACAAATAACCGACACTCAAAATGAAGGAAAGAAAGGTCTATTTAGCTCCCAGTTAGTGGAGGTTTCAGTTCATACTTGGCTGACTCCAGGGCAGAAGGCAGCAGTTCATTTTGGCGGAGAACAGCAGGAAGCAGGGGAAAGAGCATCAGGTGTGGAGTCTATCCAGCCTGTCTCTTTCCTTCCATGCTGACTGCAAAAACTGGGGCTCCACTGAGAAGATTGGATCTTCTCTGAAATGGTGCTGCTGTGAAGTTACGGGTGAAGATCAGAAGTCCTCCACAGAAGTGGGGCGCTCAGAATCCTTCTTCAACTCCTTCCTATATCCTTTTTGTGCTGATGAATTTTGTGGCCAGCCCTCCCCAACCTGAAGCAGGGCCCCCATGCCCCAGGGAATGGAATCGTTGAGCTGAACCAGCCAAGCTTCTGACATCCCAAGTTGACACAATGCATCAACCACCACATGCCTAAACTCCAAGAAATGAATGAAACAGTCTGTGTAAACTAAGGGCTTGATAAATTTTCTACCATAAAATTCTTCTATAAAATTTCAATTCTTTCCTTCACTAACGTTTCTCTATTTCAGATGTGTAAATATGGCCTTTGATTTTAAGAACACAGTGTACTTTGCCCTATTTCTACCTTTCTTTCTCTTCAGAGCAGCTGGAGTTGGTCTACATGACAGCATGAAGACATGCTTGAAGGGGTTCAATTCCACTTGGCAAATATTCACCACATTTTTCTTTTGTAAATGATGTGAATATTG
Source organism: Tympanoctomys barrerae (assembly GCA_002564285.1). Classification (NCBI taxonomy): domain Eukaryota; kingdom Metazoa; phylum Chordata; class Mammalia; order Rodentia; family Octodontidae; genus Tympanoctomys; species Tympanoctomys barrerae. Next base: position 12,828 of record NDGN011508103.1, read on the forward strand.
ATGTCATGACTTAGCCAAATGAAATTACAGTGTTTTCATTGCAACCAATGTGTTGTATCTGTATGAGATTCCTGTGCCTGGTACAACCCATTTCAGATTGGATAGGATTTAGCTGGTCCATAGCCTCAATCATTTTGCATTTTTGGTAGGTCTGTAGGGGCTTCTTCTTCTCTTTGGTGCATGAGGATCTTGCACAACAGTAAAATGCTTTGAAGGATTCACATTAATCCTTTTTGACCTTTTTGACCTCATTTCAAATTAAAAGCCAAGGGAATTCTTCAGTTTTTGAGATATCTACAACTATCTATATCTATATCTAATCTTTATCTATTAGTTTCTGAAGTTCCCAACACTACAAAAGTAAACTGGAAATTAAAACTCATTTAGTAAATGCTTTGCTTGATTTACACAAGTTTATGTTTTTTTAGGGAAATATTTCCAAAAGGACCAAAATTTCATTATATCAGACAAGAAATGCTGGGAAAATAAAATTAATAAGAACATAATATTATTAGTAACCTTTTACTGTCATGTCAAAACTAGACTACTGTTAGTATGATGGACCTAGGGAATTCTGAACAACAGGACGGACCATTAGCAACATCCATTTTTTGATGTAGAAGCATCCTGCTACATCATCCCTCATGAAGTCTGGTCGAATGATTCTTATAGCTTTGGTTTATAAAAATTGTGAATCTCTCATCTTTTCTGTGAGTATAAGTTCATACCTCTGTTCTCTGTAAAAGATCAACATGTTCTGCCATCCAAGACTATGTCTTTAAATGGCGCAGACCCAAGGCAGATGGCCAAATTATAAAAGTTGTTCCCTGTCTAGAAGAGAATCAGGAACAATCACAGCAACTAATTTGAACATATGCTGGCATACAACCTACAATTTCTTTCTCATTAACAAACAATAAAGAAACACTTATTGTTCAGACTGCCATAGAAATTAATTATTTTCACTGTTGAGTAGATAGACCTACCTAAAATATGGCTGATTGGTACATAAGGCCTTCATTCTTTCATAGAAAGTTACATTTGTGTCTCCCAACTATACCAGTAAAATTATTAAGAAATGTGTAGAATCTTAGACTTTTCCCTATTTGCAAAGTCTTAAGTTAGGCTTTTTAAAAATCTTATAAATACTGGCAGAAGACTCAAATGTCTGGGATCAGAGAGGAGGGAAATGCAGTTTCTTGTAGCAATGGAAAAAAGAAGTAGTAGAGAGGAGTAAGCTTTCTTCAGTTCCCTGTAACATAAGTCTAACAAAGGTAAAGCAAAGACATTAGATGATACTTTGACAGAAAGTATGTATTATTACAGGAGGAAAATACAGAATTTAGAGAATTCTAATAACTTATAATAGGCAGTAGATACTTTTGTTTTCAATGGACAAAAGAAGCATAATCCATTTACAAGGTTGTTCATTAGTAATAAGCATATTGCTTCTGCACCTTCATTTATGTCAAAACACACAAAAAATAGCTAATTTATAGTGTCATGAAAACATTATAAAAATTTAAAAGTACAGCAGTACACTGTTTTACTTTTCTTTTAAGTATCAGAATAGTTGAACTGTACTTATCTTCTCTCATCTTGCGATACACTTTTATGATTGAAGTATTTTCATACTCCAAAATTTGTATCCTAAGCTTATACTGTCTCCAAATGCACTGTATTTTCAGTGTTTTCAAATACTTGTAACAAGGACATCTGCATCCAACATAGCCTTCCTTTTCATGTTTGCTGATAAGTTCACTTTCACTAAGTTCCTTGCTCACTTTTTTTTTTTTTTTGGAACCAGCGATTGAACTCAGATTCTTGCACTTGCCAGGCAAGCGCTTATTCTACTGAGCCATCTCCCCAGCCCCAAAAGCAGAGTGGGGACTCGAACCTGCGAAGTCGCACTGTAGAGCCTAATGTGTAAACCGCTACGCTATCTCTCCAGCTTCTTTTTATTCTTTCCTTTTGAGCTTTAATTTATTTGACTATTTCCCACATTATCTTTTTTTTGAGTTTAACACCTGTGCATAGTGAGGGAGCCCTATGCACAGGTGTACATGAACAGATATTCAGTGACAAAGCCATAAAAGACTTTGAAGGAAGTGATGAGATTGGGCTAGGATTATGACAATCATTTGTTATTTACAAAGTAATGATTGAATGTGGATCTCATTTTATATTTTTTTATTCAGTGTTTACATGTAATAGTAACTGAAACGTGAACACTGCTTTGGAAAATTAATGTTATTTCGAAAAACCATTGTAACAGAAGCCATAAATCTAGATCTATGCTAAATGAAGACTGAACTGAAGATGTATGCACCTGGGACCTGGGGAAAATGAAAACCTGGGAATATGAAGGGTGGATGGGGTATGTATGTGAGCGAGAGTGATCAATGAGAGGCCAGAAGAAGAGGAGGTAAAAGAATTAAGGCATAAGAGAAAAAATATTTAAAAAGCTAAAACTTACTATAAAATATACGGATACCTCTTGTTCTATGCATGGGATTTTTCTTTAAACTTGAAACTTTATCAAAATATATTTAATAATGTAAGCTAAATATTTGAAGTAAAAGTTACTTTCTCAATGTAACTTTTGGCTGTTAATTTGCCTTTTTAGAATGATATAAATAATACCTCAATAATATTTAGATACTTTTCTAAATTTAAGATAATTGTCTATAATTTTTCTTTTTTTATTGGAGATAATTTGTACTAATTGTTCTTCACTTAAATCAGAACAATCAAAATAAATATTGTATATTAAAGTATAATAAGAATCAACTTTAGTATTTCAATAACTGTGTACTTTGAATGAATGCCAGTGGAATGACTACTACATTTCAGATTATTTAGTTAATTAGCATAAATTAACTTCATGTAACTGATCATAATCTGATCTTGCCAATAAAAGTAGATGTTGCTTTTAAAATGAAAATCGAATATATTTTTACATGTAGAAGCTCTGTGGGAATGCATTTTTGAAATGAAGTATTTGCAATTTGTATTTTCTGCATGAAGCAAGTGAAATAAATTTCTTACAATGTTTTTAAACGTGGGATACTCTTGTCCATAAATGAACATTTTGCACACAAATATTGGTACTTCACTTTACAGTATTTTTCAAAACAAAGTATCTTCAAACATAAGGAAGACTTTAACAAACTCTCTGAATAATGATGACAATGGTAGAATTTAAGTATACCCAATAGCTTGTATTTCTTTTATTAGTAGCATATTTTAAGACTCAACAGCACTGCAGTGTTTTCCTAATTTTTGTTACAAAAGGAAAGTAAACTAACAGTTTATTGTGGCAATACTTCATATTGACCTACTTCTGTATATTGTCTTTAAGCTCTAGGGCAAAAAGAAGAACATTCATGTTTTTAAATTGGATACAAAAGGAGTATTTATCCTGTAGCTACTGTCACATAAATTGTCCAGCAGAGGCTATTAGATATGTCTAAATGTAGTGCTTCTCAGCCAATCATAAACACCTTTTTTGGCACGCTTTTGAGGTGAGCTTATTTAAATTTTTGTGAATATTTTAGAGATGTAGTATAAGCTATTAAATGTTTTTGGGTTTTACTAGCATAGTTTTCAAAACATATGATGCATACTCAGTCCCATTTCTTTAGCCTATGAAGCCTTTTTAGAATGAAATGTTGTTACTCTTTGCTTCTGAAAAAAATGGTAAAAGAAGAAAAAACTGGAAATAAGATGAAAAGGAAAGGAAACAAGCAACAGTGAAGATTTAAGTTGAAGTTTACAGTAAATGGAATCAGAAATTTAAATCACTATGATAATGTTCACAATCACAGTTAAATAATTTAAGGATATTCTTATGGGAGTTCACTCTTTGTCATCTATCTTTATCAGTCTTATCATCTATCTATCTATCTATCTATCTATCTATCTATCTCTGTATGTATCATCTATATCTTAAAATCACTTTGATGCACATTGTATTTTTACTTTTTGCCTACTACCTAAAGAAATTTAATTGCCTTAATTATAATTTGTCTTTTAGGTAGCTATTTAGTGAGATGGAGCAAATAGTTACCATGTCCCTTTCAATATATTGATAAAATATTTATTTATTTCATTTTTCCTTTTTTTTCATATTTCCTTTTAAAAAATGTTGTAAGTTGTGTCTAGATGTCCCTCCAAAGACTCATGGTTATAGGTGGGGCTTTTTCAGAGGTGACTGGATCCAGATTGTGTGACTCTGGGATTGATTCACAGTGCAGTGCTAAGATCAAGAGCACTCGGATTAAGGGTGTGAGTGCTATCCTTCCTAAGTAAGGTGGATAACATGTAAGCGATAGGAAGAGCTATTGTCATTCCTTGTTGCTTTGCATCCTTCTCCCTGCCATAACCTGTTCTCTTCTGCCACGCCGCCCTGACTTGGGACCAGCCATCACTGCTCCAGCCTCTACATACTGTGAGCTAAACAAATCTTTCATCCTTCAACTTTGTTTGCCAGGTATTTGTGTGTCAGCAATAAGAAAAGGTAACAAAAACTAAGAGAAACAGTGAAACAAATTTTTTCATTTTCATGATCGCTTATTTTGCTATTCCTACCTTCAGAGCTAGTATCAGGAAAAGGTGTGTGTGTGTGTGTGTGTGTGTGTGTGTGTGTGTTTATATTTTACCCTCTGATGGGGCAAAAGAGACTCCTTTTTTAATTGAGGGTCACTTAAATTCACA
>NDGN011508110.1:1750-12153 GCA_002564285.1 Tympanoctomys barrerae
GAACTCATATCCTTGCGTTTGCCAGTCAAGCGCTTATCCTACTGAGCCATCTCCCCAGCCCCCAAAAGAAGCTTTTGTACCTTGGCCACGCCATCCTGCAGCACCCCCCAAGCAAATCATGAGAAAGAAGCTCTCGGACCAGTATCTTCCACAGCCCAAGGGGAGAAGCCTGCTGACAGCACCCAGCCTGCCCACTTACCAAGCATCCTGAGCCTGCCAATCTTGTCCATGAGCAATGCAGACACAATATTCCCCGGAAGCACAGCCAGTGTCCCCAGGAAGCTGACGAAGTACACCATGTAAGCACCCTCTCCTGTGCCCGTCACATCAAGCTGGCAGCCCTCCTTGTTGTGCAGGAATGTGCTGTTCACCAGACGGCTGTTCACAAACTTGTACTCAAACAGGTCTGAGGAGAAAGCCAAGACACAGAGAAGGTAGGAAAGAGCCCTCTGCTTATGGGGGTTCTTAGAATTATTTCAGATGCTCATTACAAAGCATCAAAGAATATCACCATGGGAGCTATGAATCATACAGACAAAATGACTATAAACTAGTAAACCTTGATTGTTTCTGAGGATTCCTATTATGTCTTTACTTCATGTTCATTTGTGTGTGGGGCGGGGAGTAACCAGGAATTGAACTCAGGACCTCCCACTTGCAAGGCAGGCACTGTGCCACTGAACTCAATCTCCCACCCTTTGCATTCATTCTGTTTGTCCACCTAAGCTGACAATAGCCATACAAAGCATGGGTCTAAAACACTTTTCCGGGGCTGGGGAGATGGCTCAGTGGTTATTCCACTGGCAAGCGCTAAGGGCCTGAGTTCAACCCCCGGTTCTGCAAAAAACATAAAAAATAAAATAAAACACTTTTCCAAGAAAAATATTAAAGTATGAAGTCCTAGAGCCGGCCAAATAGTTCAGCAGATTAAAGCACCTACAAGCAAGCACAGAGGCCAGGGTTCAACCCCCCCCATGCCAGCCCTGCCCCCAGGGCATGCTGAGAGGGCAATTGAGACTGAGCATGGTGGTGCACGTGCCTATAATCCCAGCTCTTGGGAGGCTGTAAACAGGTGGATCACTACTAAGAGTCCTATCTAGTATTGAAACCCTGAACACCCTGTAGACCCTGCCCTAAAAAATACAAAAAAAAAAAAAAAAAGTATGAAGTCCTATCTACTATTTTTTACCTGCAAGATGAAAAAAGCTTACTTGGCCCTCCATTTAAAGGTGAGAAAACAGTCTAGCTCACAAAATCAGCATTTCATATGCATATACTCCGAGAAACATTGTTTGTTTGTTTTAATGTATTTGGTTGTTACAGGGTCTCACTATGCAGCTCAGAGTCACTCATGGTGATCCTCCTGCTTTCAGCGTTCCCAGGACTGGGGTTACAGGTGTGCCACCACACCCAGACTCCGGCCAGTTCAGAATGGTGCCAGGGATTGAACTCCAGTCCCTACATTTGCCTAAGCTTACCTAAGCAGGTGCTTTAGTCCACTGAGCTATCTCACCAGTGTGAGAAACACTGTTAAAGAAGTAGATTACTACAATGATTCCCAACCTTTCCCCATCAAATATGCCTTTTATAGTTTTTCTTTTTCCCATAGGACCTTCACTTATTTTTCCCTCTTCAAATGCACATTAACATTACTGCCCTGAGTTACTACCATTCCAGCCAAAGGCAAAGAAACTTGATGCTTTCATCAGACAATCTGTTACCAAAAAAAGTCCAATATCCACTGCATTTCTAGATTATATCAGTGGCTGTCCTTAAGTTCCCACCCCACCTTCTCCCAGGGTTTCAGAGGCTCTCAGCTTGGAAGCCACAGGCCAGGAAATGGGGAATGGCCCCTTCTCCCTCAAGATCCCCCCAGCTCTTTGGGCTGAAGGCCCCTCCCCACCTTACCAGTGTTATAGAACACAGTGTTGACGAACGTGCAGTTGCGGAAGAATGTGTTGCTGGATGTGACGTCCTCAAAGTAGCACTCCTCAAAGAGGGAATCTTCAAAGGACACCGACTTCAGACGCAACCCAATGAACCTGAAAGGGCAAGGTGATGAGACGCTGCCCACTCATCTTCATCCCCTCTCCACATCCTGCTCCTTTAGTAGAGTAATGGGCAGCTTGGCATCAAGGAGAAACCATACAAGCTGCCCCAAACCACCTTGCCTTGAACTCTCAGACTCATGAGACAGAAGTGAAGTTTAACAGCGTCCACATACTTGTCATTGAAGTACTGCCCGCCTCGGTGGATCTGATTTTCCAGTGTGAAGTTGAAAGTCACGTGCTCTACACGCTCCCCAGGGAACACTTTGGTGCGGGCTGCATAGTCCACAGCCTGCAGATGGCGGATCATGTCAGGAAACCAGACGGTCAGGCCATAGTAGCTGGAGAATCGAGCAAGTGGAATCAGACAGGGCAGATTCAACATTAGAGCCTACTAATCCCGAGTGAGACAGAAGCCCGCCTGCATCGGGGCATTCCTCATCCCTTATCTTGCACTCTTTCCTTCCCAAGTACTGTGTTTCTGGGGACTTTGGAGGCATCTCTGCCCTCTGCCACACTCTTTCCTTTTCAGGTTTTTTCTTCTCTCTCTCTCTCTCTCTCTCTCTCTCTCTCTCTCTCTTTTGGACACAGGGTCTTACTATGAAATTCAGGGTGATGTTGAACTCACTATGTAGCCCAGGCTGGCCTTGAACCCATAGCAATCCTCCTGCCTCAGTCTCTCCAGTACTACCACTCTTTCTTGCCTCCCAAGCATCTGTTCTTCCCTCTGCTTACAACTTTCCACACCCTCACTGCACAGACTTTACCTTCAATTCATCCTTCAGAATTTGGGTCCCCAACCCCAAGTCCCAAGTGCTCCACAGCACTTTGTCCTCCCACCATGGCACCATCACCCTCTCGATAGCTGGATTTTGACTGGGTCCCACATACTTCATCTCAGCACAGTACCCATGCAGAACAGAGACTTAGGCTTGGTCAGACACAAGACTGTGTGAAGCACCTGCCTGGCAAGTGCAAGGCCCTGAGTTCAATCCCTAGTACCTCAAAAAAAAAAAAAAAAAAAGACAGACAGACAAGACTGTGCTGAGTGAACGAATGGATGGAGCAACAGAGGGCATCTTTCCCCTCTATTCTAACTTCCTACATCTCTCCCCCAGCCCACCCACCAGAACCACCACAGAGTACCATCCTGCTCACACCCTCACCTGAAGGACATGGTGAACCATACACCCATCATCATGAGAGTGATGCGTCGATATTCTGGACCGAAGCAGGAGAGAAAGTTCCCCCAGACCTACAAGAGACCAAGCCAAGGCAGAAGTAGCTGTGCCCCTGACTTTCAGTGCATACAGGGCCCCATTTTCCTGCCCTACCCCCATCAGTCCACCTTCCCTCTCACCCAGGCTCAAGCCCTGCCTTCCTTGCCACCTCTCTCTTTCCCTTCTCTGCCTTCACATGCCTTCCCGTTTTACCTGTCCCCCCAGGCTCAAGGCCCGGACCCCCCAGCGCTGGTACCAGGTTCCTGTGTCTGACTGGATCTCGATCAGTTCATCCTCCTGATGAATTGTCTTAATGTGAGTCACCTGAGGTGAACAGAAGGAATGAGCAGTCACACACGCTGTATTTCCCAAGCCTCAGCTGGGCCTGTCTCATTTTCCCTACAGTAGCAATATCACTGAGGTAGAGTGTGGTCTGAGCTATCTGGAAAGGTAGGTGGAAGAAGCTCCAGAATTGAACCAAGTGGGGGCCGGGGCTGCAAAGGCTGGGCAGTCTGGGTGGGGAGGCTGGTGTCTTACTGAGAATACTCGTTCTGGATGTCCCTTGGCTCGCATGTTGGTGTCATGCACCTGCTTCAGCACCATCCAGGCTTCGTCATGCTTCCCATTCTAGAGCCACAGACACAATCCCAGGTCGCAGTCAGCCTTTCCTGACCCAAGGCCACAGAGCTCCTCCCTCCAACCTGGCTCACAGAGTCCCAGGTCACAAAAAGGCCCAAACCCACCCACAACCTCTGGCCTATGGCTGTATATCATCCCAACAGGATACAACCAGAGCTGGCCAAGATCTGGGGAAAGGGGACTGCCCTGGACATACAAACATGGGCCCTAGGGATTCCCTAATACAATACAAGAGAAAACAGTGGACAAGAGAAATGATGGGCAAGCGGGCAGTCAGAGAGGGAGCAGCATCCTGACCCTGTCAAAACAGGTGTAGCTGGAGGGGCGGGAGAAGAAGTGGGAACTCTTTTGAGCTATAGTCAGGGCCAGAGCCAAGACCCATGCCTGCAAATCCTAAGCCAACCATAGTTGAAGACATTCCTGATGTTTGTGCCCACAGATGCCCTCTGGAGATGCATTCTGGGACAGAGAAGCCAGATCACAACCCCAGAGTACAGCCCTTGAGGAAGGAAGACAGCCAGACAGGATCACACCGACCCACAGCGAGCATTTACACACAGAGCCCTGCTGCCCTCCGGCTCCCACCCTGCCCGCACAGCCCCATTCACCTCCAGGAAGAAGCGGGGACTCTCAGGCTGCGTCGTCAGAGCCCCAATGGCAAACACAGAGGGAAAGGCGCAAACGAGGACAAAGACCCTCCAGCTATGGAACTGGTAAGCAGAGCCCATCTGAAAACTCCAGCCTGGCAGAGACAGAGTCACAGCATCAGCAGAGAAGCCAGCGGCGGGGCTCTTAGCACAGGAGCCCAGGAGAAGCGGGAGGAGGGCCAGACTGGGGTGCGCCACCACCCGGGAGGCTCACCATAGTGGGGAATGATGGCCCAGGCCATAGCAGCTGCGTACACTCCGCCGATCATCCAGAACATGCAGAGCCAGCTCAAGTGTTCCCCACGCTTCTCCTGAGCCAGAAACTCCGAAAAATAGGAGAAGACGATGGGGATGGACCCCCCAATCCTGGAGGGCAGTAAGAATTCGGCATGAGAAAATGTGTGTCTTTCTGGCCCTCTGTCCCAGCGCTCTGGACTCCCAAGTTCCTTGCATCTTCCAGAGATTTTGTTTTTGGGTTTGTTTTCTTTTGAAGTACTGGGGATTAAACCCAGGACCTGTGCACTGAGTTACAGCCTCAGCTCTTCTTATTTGTGACCAGGTCCCACTAAGTTGCTCAGCCTGGGCTCGAACTTGTGATCATCCTTCTGCTTCAACCTTCCAAAGCCCTGGAAGGGGTCATCATGCCTGGCCCCTTCCATCCTTCCACAGATTTTGTTCTTATTTGTCTTTTAAGACAAAGTCTCACTGGCCTTGAGTAAGTCAGGCTGGCCTTAAACTCACTACACAACCCAGGCTGGCCTCAAACTTGTGATCCTCCTGCCTCAGCCTCCTGAGTGCTGGGATTGCAGACATGCGCCACCACAGCTGGTCACTTTGCAGCTTTCAGTGACCCCCTCTCATGCATAATGCCCTACAAGCTTCTTTCACTGCCAGCCATCAGGCACTCATCCGGGGGTTAGTGGTAAGCAGGCAGAAGGGTCTCAGAGGAAGGAGAGGAACAAACGTTAAATCTTGAAGGTTAAATCTTGAGTCAGAGGTGAGAATGATAATTGCAGAAAAGGGATCATCTCTAGACAACAAAGATGAGCAATGAGCAGCATGAGGGCACAGGCCAGAAAAGAAGAGTTAGGGCCTGCGGGAGTGGGGCAAATGGAGGTTTGAAGAGGGAAGCTTAGGTGGTCACTATGTGAGTGTCATCAAATGCAGGGAACCTGTGGCCTGGAGGCAGTAACTCTATGGCTTGCAGGAGCCCAGGCAGGGCTGAGGCAGAGGCCCAGCAGGTCGCCTTACAGAGAGAGGCTCAGAAACAGGACTAAAGTGGAGTGGAGGCTCAGGACAGCAGCATTCAGGCCCAGGGCAAGGGAAGCCTAGAGATGGTGGGGGAAGAAAGGAATTCATTCATTCGTTCAACTCACACATATTTCAACTAGTATTATGCTGGACCCTCAAGAATAACAGTGACCAAGGAATAGGCCTGGCTTCAAAGGGCTCAAGTGGTGGATACTCACCCAACCCCAGAAAGGAGGCGACAGAAGAGGAAAGTGCCATAACCCTGGACGAAGGATGAGAAGAAGGCGAAGACGCTGTTGACTGAGAGCGAGATGAGCAGACATTGTCTTCGACCCAGCCGATCAGCCAGACCCCCCCAGAGGAAGGCTCCCACCATCATGCCCAGGTAGACAATGAGGCCTGGAAGGAAGAGGACAGGCAGGAGGGCTGTGAGCAGCACGCCTCAGTGCTCCCACCAGCTAAGCGTCTCCAGCTGAAACTGAAGCAGAATCAGTCCAGGGTCTGATGAACTGCTAAAGCCAAGTCTACCCAGATCTTCACTGGATCTCTCTGCCCTCCCTTAAAGAATGAGGTCTCTCTAATACTCCTTGGTATATGTGCTGCCAAAGCAAGCACGTACTTTTTATTCCTTGAGAAAGGAGTTCAAATTCCTTCCATCCTCCCAGGAAATTCCCCACACAAATCTATCTTTCAATCCTAGTCCCAGTGCTTCGGGTTCTAAATCTCCCCAGTTTATTTTTTCCTTCATCACATCAGAATTGCAATTGATCTTTAAAATCAGCTACTCTGCGGGGGCTGGGGAGATGGCTCAATGGAATAAGCACTTCTCTGGCAAGCGCAAGGGCCTCAGTTCAATCCCCAGTTCCACCTAAAAATAAAAAATCAGCTACTCTGTGTAGGGCATGGTGGTACATGCCTGTGACCTCAGCACTCAGGAGGCTGAGGCAGGAAGATCACTTTGAGTTGCAGGCCAGCCTGGGGTACAAAGTGAGTTCAGGATCACCTGAACTACATAGTAAGACTTTGTCTCAAAATACCAAAATGAATAAATTAATTAAATCATCTACTCTAAACTTGGCATTTACCCATGACCAAACTCAGCCCCTGGGAAAAGAGCACAAGGCCTTGGTCTTTTCTCAGTGAAAAGACCCCTTAGGTCCTCCTCAGGACAGGACATCAGACACCATGCCCTGGTCCTTGAACGCTCCCAGGTCTGGAGGAGGGACTTGGGAACCCTACCATCACCTCCCAAACTGATTCACCCATTTATCCCAGGCAGTTTGAATACTGACTTCATGTTTCCCATAGGGAAAGGGAACAGGGTAGCAAGAAGAAAGGCTACAAAGAAACATTAAGCCCAACATGGTGGCACATGCTTGAGTCCCAGCATGTTGGAAAGCTGAGGCAGGAGGATGGCAAGTTTGAGCCAATCTGGACCACTTAGCAACTTAGTGAGATCCCATCTCAAAATACAAAAATGTTTAAAAGGGCTAGGAATGCAGCTGAGAGCAAAGGCCCTGGAGTTTAACCCCTAGTAAGAAGGAGGAAATATTAAACAGTGACCTATCCCACCATCACCACATCTCACAGAACTAAGCAGACCAGCATACCCAGCCATGAGCCCAAGTCCCAGTCCAGCTGCTCTTCCCCAAGCCCCTCTTTCACACACAACTTCACTGATACAACTCCAAAAGAGGGTTCAAGGAGACAGAGGAACCCTGGGCCCTCTGGAAACAGCTCGGAAGTAGGGTCTGAGGAAGCCCAGTGGGAAGGATTAGAGCCATTCCCAAGATCGAGTATGACCTTGGGTGTTTCTAGATTAAGGATAGCATAGGACTGGAGCACCTCCAATGTGTCTTACCCAGCATGCCCTTGTTGGAGTCGGACAAGCACATGTCCTTCTCAGCACTGGGCAGCACGAAGCCCACCACGAAGACCTCAACACCATCAGCCATTAGTGCCAGGCCAAGCACAAAGTAGAGTGTCCACTGAAAGCGGCCATGGCCGCACTCCCGTAAGATGGTTTCGTACTGCTGGGCCAGTTCTTCACGTTCTTTCCGCCGCTGGGCCTCCCCCCGGCCCCCAGGAGGGCCTTCCCCATCGCTCAAGCCCCCTCTCATGCCAGCCAGGGCTGCCCCATCTGCCATCCGCTCGCCTTTGCCCCCAGACTCTGCCCGGGGGATACCCTGATATTCGCCCTCATAGATCTCATCATCCTCGTCGTGGCCCTCGGTGGCATCGCTGGATGCGCCCCCTTCCTCCTCGTCCTGAGCCCCCTCCCCGCGGTAATAGCCGTCTGCAGGGGCAGGGTAGTCATCCTCATCATCCTCCTCCTCAAAGCGGGAGTAGGATCTCCGGGAGTACTCATCCTGGACTCTGTCTAGGCCTTTCGCCACCTTCTTGGTCGCATGTTTTTTGACTTCCTTGGCAATGTCTTTGGCCCCACGGATGAAAGCAGCCCGGTCTCGGAAGCCCTCTTCCATGATGGGGCGTGGAACACTTCCCCAGATCTGCTGCTTCACTCTCTGTTCCTTTCAGCTTTTTGCTCAGAGTGAAATTATGTTCCAGGGTCTTTGGGCTCAAAATAAAAGGAAATAGGACCTGGCCAGTGAGTGTCTAGGAGTGGGAAGGAAGAAGAGGATGTCTGATTTATACCCGGTTCTGCACGGTGAGCGGGGACAGGGATGGGAACCAGGGGAAAGGTAGGGAAGGGGGAGCCAGGATAACAAAGCCAAGGCTTCCTCTGTCTCTTCCAGGAACCTCTGGACACCTATAAAAAGTAAGAGAGACAAAAAGGAAGTTGTGAGCCCTAGGAGAGTAAAGGCCAAGGAAGAAACACTCTCAACCCTCTGCCCCATCTGGACCAAGGAGAGACAGTCTCCTTGCTTCGTGCCACCAAGAGTAAAAAGCAATGCTTCTCTGGGCCATCTGTGGGGCATTTGAATATCAGTCCCCTTTTTTGACCTTAGAAGCCAGGCCCAATCACAGCTCCCATCCTGAGCCCTCCTCTGTATCCCCTACCTTACATCAATTACAAACCCCGCTGCTTTATTCCCAACCTGCAACCAACAAAACACAAAATACAAGAAAGCAGAATTCCCTGCTCTAGTCTGGTCTGGGGTTCCTGGGTGCAGAGCTTGAGGAGATGCATAGCTAGAAGCCAAGCTCTCTAACCAACTGCCTTCAAGTCCCTGGTGACAACTGGGGGTGGAGAGGGGCTTCCACAGTTCTTTCATGAGGTTCCAAGTTCGTAGCCCTCCCAAGGACTTTCTCCCATCACAGCCTACACTGAGTCAGACAGACTTGGCTTTGACTTCCTGCTCAGCATTTACTTGCTAAGCAATCAAGGGTGTGTCCTAAATGGAGCTTGGTTTCCTCATAATTAAAAAGGCAAAATAAGAATGAAATGACATAATGCATATAAGCGCCTGACTATAATACCTGATACATAAAAAGTAACAAACATTAGCTCTTACTATCGAGGTGACCGTAATAGAGAAGTGCCCTGTACTACCACACAAGGTCCTACATCAAAGTCATCTCTGGATGTTCTTTAGGGTGAACATCAAAGAGAAGGGATATCATAAAGGGATGTTATCAAGGAGAATGCTGGCCCAGTGTGACATATATGACAGATCACCTAAACCGAAATACCAAATTCAGCCACTTTCTCACAGTTCTTAGGTTCCTCAACTTCTCTAAGCCCTCATGTCCTTAAGTTTAAACTGAAGACAATTAGCCAGGCATAGTGGTGTATATCTGTACTGCCAGCACTCGGGAACCTGAAGCAGGAGGATTACAAATTTGACCAGTCTGTAGAGCAGTCCTACCCAAAATTCAAATAAAAACCCTTTTTTTAATTTATCTGGAGATATTTCTTAGAATAAGCATAAGAATTTAATCTCACAGAAGATCTGCTATAAACCTTAGTCTCCTCCTTTCTATATGCTGAAAAGTGTGAAGGAGGCCAGAAGCAGCAAGGTACAATTAGGAGGTCATACTTCCATGCTGCTGTCCAATTTCTTCCAAGAACGCTCTACGTTTCAATTAATTCCACATTATCTCCCTTTAGACAGACCCGGGAAGACCCCAAAAATGGATATTTGGAACCTGAGTAGAATGGAAAAGAGGGAAGATCAAAAGCTAAGAAAGTGATGATTGGCTGCAACACTTGCCCTCAGGATGTCCTGTATGGTCAGCTTGCACTGGTGAGGGTGGGAATGGAAATGATTGAGGAGGCAAAAACATTTTCTAACCTGAGAGTCTAAAGTCCATAGTTGTAACTCTTTCCTCCAGGGCTTCGCCTCCTAATCCCCCTTTATCCTTTCTGCTTCTCCTCCAGAAGTCAAGGAAAAAACAGTCCACAAATACCGCATTGCGTAGGCAGCTAGAATAAAGGGGGCCTAGAGCCTCCCCCCAAGAAAGACTTCCTCCAAAGGGAGGCACTAGGATAACCTTCATTCTTCATACAAACAGAAGATGCAGGCCTAGCTTCTGATCAGAGATCATCCCCTAAAAATACACTGCTTCCTTCTGCTCCCACTCACCCAGGGGCCTTCATTCTCTCTCTCTCTCTCTCTCTCTCTCTCTCTCTCTCT
>NDGN011508112.1:2599-15248 GCA_002564285.1 Tympanoctomys barrerae
TTTTTCTTTCTTTCTTTCTTTCTTTCTTTCTTTCTTTCTTTCTTTCTTTCTTTTTTTTTTAATGTATTTAGTACAGGGTCTACAGGGTCCCACTATATAGACTGGACTCGTAGTGATCCTCCTGTTCTCAGCCTCCCACATACTGGGATTACAGGCCTGGGCCACCACCCCAGTCTCAATCACCATCTCAGCAGCCCCCCGGGGCGGGGCCGGCGCCTGGGAAACATTTCTTAGTTGCTCAAGTGCTCTTATACTCAAAAGTACTTGATTTGAATCGCTTTAAGGACAATAGAACATTTTCCCTTTTGAAAACCTTAAAGTCTGTACCCCTTGGGCATGGCGGCGGGACAGTTGGGCAGAATCATTACTGCACAGGCAGCGCCTCGCGCATTGTCCCCTTGGGTTGAAGGTCCTCGGAATCGCAGCTCCTAAGATCGCGCTGTGAAGATGAAATGCTCTGGGTGCCGAGGTAGCGCAGGCGGCAGCGCGCGGCTTACACGCCGATATTTCTACTCTTTACACCAACACTCAGTTTTCAGATTCTAAAAAAAGTAGCAAGCGGTTCTCTTACAAGAGCTTTGCCCCGCCTGACATTGTTCTTCCCCACGCCCTTAATCCTTACTCGGGGGACCTGCTCTGTCAGTCTGGGCCGAACAGGACTACACGGAAGATGCAGAAGTAGACGGCCACAGCGCGATACTTATTATTCTCGAGAAGAGAACTGTGGTCAAAATGGAAGCCAACAACAACAGGAAAATGAAATTTGTTAGAAAATTCACATTGCGTTGCACAGGGATGAGGAATGAAGTCACTCACTGGATGTAACAGGTAGGAGAAAGCCCAAAGCAGGCTGGCACGAACCACGCAGCCGGCACTGGCCAGAGGAGCCCCGGGCAGTCCCCGGAAGTCGCGCTGAAGATAAGCCCTTAGAAAAGAGACCATTATCCCTTTCAGCTCATCATTAAATTGTCATAAAAACAAAGACAAAACTGAATTTTTACCCAAGTCTGAACTTTAGTATTTTATATTAAAGAACAAGGTGTTTGCTGTGGAAGAAAAACGTGGATTATTTTGCCTTCTTGAATGCGCCGACGTTGGTCGAGTTCTGTCCGTCAACCCTGAAGTCAGAGCCAAGCATTGCTTGTGTGGCCTTTTGTGGACGCTGGTAACAAAAGCACACTTTCTCCAGATTGAAGTGAAAAGAAGTACGTCAGATAGGGGCTGCACACACGGGGGCTCACCCTCGGGACCGGGGAGGACCCAGACCTTTATGATGATTTCATAAATACTGTGTGCAGACCCGTGCTGCGTACACATGCACGTGTAGAGATGGTTCTGAAGATGCAGTGTGACTACTGTTAGGGAACCCAGGAAACGAGCACGCGTAAGTGCTCACCAGTTTTATAGGCGATCCCATTTCTTCTATTTTTACCAAAATCTCCTCTAAGAAACAAAGAGTACACAACTTGAAGGTTAGCTTTAAAAACCTGTGAGATGGAATGAACGCAAATCATTTTCAGAACCAGAACTTCTGGACTCAAAGACCTGGATTCCGGCTCAGCAAGTCCTGAGTGCTGTGCCAGTCGTGTGACGCTAGCGGTGACTCTGTGCTGGAATCCTGGCTTGCCCCGCGATGCTCTCCTGCATTGTCTCTGGTTGTGCTATTCTCAGCTGCTCATGTCTCCCCAAAATGAATTCCACTGACCCACAGGACACGAAGCCGCCACTGGTGTCCTCATTAATCCCTGACAGTAGCCAGCTGGCCTCTAGCAAGCAAAATCAGAGTGACACTGAGACCTATGAACCGACGTGACTGGGTCCTCATATTCTGGGGGCTGCACAGAAGCACTCTGCTCTGTTTCTGTCCCCGCTCTTTCCTTTCAACTGCACGCCAAAATTCACGAACTCCTTCAATCACGGCAGACCTCATCTGTACTGGCTAATATATCCAACTGATATTAATGGAGCACTACAGACTGAACAAGGCTCCCTGCGAATTCACTACTGAGTCCCTAATCTCCCAGCCCCTCATAAGTGAAAGGCAGTGAGCAGGGCCTTGTTCTTTCTCACAGGGCAACCTGATCATTGTAACATCCTCCTCCAGAGAGGGAATAGAACCTTCCAGAACCTTCCAGAAATGACACTGTTAGAAGAACAGAGAGCAGGGGATTCTGGCACAAAGAATCCCCACCTTGATCAAAATATTTATCACATGCCTAGCAAGAGGTTGGAAACAATCATTTCATTTGTTCTATCCTCCCCAAATCACTGACTCTATCCACAGTAATAGTCTGGGATGATACACAGAAATGAAGACTTTCACCCATCCCACCTTGAGAGTGCTGGCCAGGTGCTGGTTGTGTGAAAAACCACAACATTTCAATGATGGGTCCAGGCCCCTGAATGAGAGAAGCTCAAAATCCTTCCCTTGTTTTGGTGTGTGGGCCACCATGTTGACAGGAGAAGAGTCACTAGGAAGAGAGAGAGAAGACGAAGTAGCAAATAATTCAGTGTATAAGTGCTCTGCAAAATGTTCTCTTGCAATGAATTTGCATAGGCACAGTGCCAATTCCCAGTCAGTGAAAAAATCTTGGGAATGTTCTCCAGCAGCCAGCTCATGGGTGTCTCCATTCAGACAGGCGACAGGCAGCTAGCTCTCTCAACAGATGTACACATAATATTACATAAGGGCCTCAAGATTTAAGAACCTAATACTTGGATTCTAAGCAAGAATCCAAGATCCACAATGATCCCTAAAGGGCCATGCCCACTGCAAAGGGGAGGCAGGTTACATGGAGAAAGAAGAGTATGCAAAATAAAAGAATTATTTAGGTTGGAAATCCAAGGTCTAAACACGGAAATGTTCTTGAATAATACCAAATACAACACGAGCTACTTTTTCAGTGTCACACAGCAGACGGAAAAAGGAAGTGGCCCTTTCCTACAACATTAAGTCAACAGTGACACTGACTTGAGTCTGAGTGAGGTGTGGGGAAGCCCAGAAAGGAATGGCATTTCCCAAACAGGAAATCGGTTCAAGTGCTTGTGGGGAAGGTTCAGCACAAAGGCCCTGAGGGGGTTGGACACTGTATAAATGACATTCAGGAAATCAGAGAGAAAAAGTGAGACACAAGAGGATGGGGAAAGTGGAAATTTTAGTTTGATTTAAAAATAAAATAAAATAAAGTAGGTTCTATGACCCTATTGCTAGCCAAGATTCTATAATGGATTTTTAAAAAAATATTCAATTTTATGCTGGGCGTGCTGAAGCATTCCTGTAATCCCAGCACTCGGGAGGCTGAGGCAGGATTGATGCAGGCTCCAGGCCAGCCTGGGCTACAAAATGAGCTCAAGGCCAGCCTGAACTGCAAAGTGACAGCCTGTCTCAAAAAGACCAAAAAAAATCAATTTTGACTTTAGAAAACAAAAAATAGTAGCGTATGGCCGGCTGTGTAGTGCGCCTCCATTCAAGAGTTCCCCTGAGAAACAAGCGCACTGGAAAAGTGACAGTCGTGCTGGACTTACAGAGTAAGTGTGCACGCAAACTTGCTCTGCTAGCTGACCAGAGAAATGTAGGGCTCAATTTAATCCGGGGTGGAGGCCGAGCAGTATCCCCAGACCGGCCCTGTTAAACATTCTTCCAGTGACATTTATGAAGTTGTAAAGGACCCAGATATCACCTAACCTAGCTAACAGATGGCCCAAAACTGAGAAGAAGAACCTCACAATCTGGATGTAAGATAGCTAGGTGCCGCAGTGAACAGACAGCGCGGTAAACAGCACTGAAGTCCACGTGATAATCCGCTCCCCGCTCCACCCAGAGCTGTCAACGTGAGTGTGAACGTACACCGCGTCTCCAGAATCGAGTTGGTGACAGCCCTGTGTCACCCCATAGGGACAAGGTCACACCTCAAACACAGCATGCAGCCCTGGGCAGCACACTTTGAGAAAGGCTTCCTAACGTTTGGCGCCATGAATACTTTGGGGAGAAAAATGAAGCTCCCTGTTTTGAATAATGCTACAAACGCATCAAGCAAGTGGAAACCAGCGGCTCCTCTGGGGCAGACGTGTACAAATATCACAATGCGATGGAGAAGACAGTGCTCAGAACAGTGCAGTCCTCAAAAGGGCATCGGGAGACAGAATTCCCAGCTACTGCGTCTGGAAAAGAGAAGGCCTTGCTGTGTGGACGCGAGGAGGGCAGGGTGGCGCCGATGCGTGCGCGATTGCCGTGCTGGGCCAGCGCACAGGCTCCTCACATTGCGGTCAGGTTTCTCCTCGGCCAGCCCATGGTACAATCGAAGCCATCCCCAGGTTGTGGCCTGTGGGGGACTGCATCTTGGTCCCCGGATGAGGTAGGGGCGTCTCCAGCAAGGCCGAGGGTGCCTGAGCTGACAGCCAGCAAGGGCTGGACCGTTGGCGGGGGCGTTGCCCAGCTCTTAAAGTGGCCAGCTCCTAGGTGAGCTGATGTTGGGAGTGGGGGTGGGGCTGCTGCTGACAGCAAAGCGACCTCCTGGAGGCCATCACGGAGCTCGGCACCGCCCAACCCTCCTCTGGATTCCCACACGCCATCCACGACCCAGTCCACCCTGTTCTGTGGTCAGCACCTTAAAGATCCTTCAGAGCAGGGCCAGGTCTCATTTCGCCCTGAGTCTGTGATCTAAGCCCGTGATGGCCAAGCCATTAGCGCTTTCAGTGATACAAACAGCCCACTGAGGTCACCGCCACAGGTTCACTGCCGCGGTTTGAGTACTCTACTGGACACATGGTAGGGGTTAAATGAAGGGTGGCTGCACAGCTCCACGTTATTTCAAAACGGTTTTAGAATTTCAGTTCATTTTTGCAAAGGAAAGCACACACACATGCACATACGCATAATGGATCTATTTTCAGATCATTTGAAATCTGGGGACAGCGGAAGCTCTCTCTACCGGCTCTCTGTTTGTAGAGAACAGTCGGAACACACGACTGCAGCCAGGCCCCAGACCCTCAGCCCCGAGTGTTAGCAGACAGCACGACCCAGAAAGCGCCTCATCTGGGCCGCTGGGAAGGCAGGACCCCTCGGCGGCTCCCTCCTGTTCTTCCAGGTCAGTTTTTTAAATCTCCCAAGATCTTCCCAAAGATCCGCAGTCTCAGGGCGACTCTGAAATAGCTATTATTTCTCTTTCAATTATTTTACATTTTAAGATCTTCCTATGTCCTTAAAAATATGACTGTCCGTCTCTTTATCTGTGGCAGGAACTAAACTACAACCAAGAAAGTGCTGTCTCGCAAGAGAAGATAACTTCTTTCCCCAGCCAGGAAGAAAATGCAGGCTACCCAGGCCAGGTTCCGGGCTGCCGTTCACAGCCAGTCTTCAAGCTTAGTGAGAAACCGGAGGGCACACCTCGCTCACTGGGGACACAGTACAGACACCGTCCCATGGGGGACATACAGCCACGGACCTGGCAAGAGCTGATGTCCCCATTAGCTACTGGTGTGTGTGAGTGAACGGAACACACAGAACCAGGTCCTTATACACAGCGGGGCAAGAAAAGGAAGCTGCGGGCGTGCAGAGGCAGCGACTCAGACGCCTGGGTCCAATCCTGCCTCCTCACTGGGCAGCTCCCTGTGCCTCAGCTTCTTCAACTCCAAACGGGAGCTCAAAGCCAGCCCAGGTTTTCATACTGCAGGGACTAAACAAGGTACTGCGTGGCTAAGGCACAGAACACACTGCCGCGGCTGTTGGTGTCACTAGAGTGTAGGTTCCATTGGGGCAGGGCTTTTTATGTGGTTATCTCCTGATGCAGCGTTAGGACCCAGAACATTTCCAGGTACACAGCAGGCACTCAGCAGCTATTTCTAAGTTAGTGGGTAAACGAAGAGCTACATAGAGCGAGACTGCGGAGGAAGCGCATGAACAGCGTCACCAACTCCTCTCCCGCAGCCACAGAAAGCAGCGGTAGCTCACGCTCATTGGAAGGACCTGAGGACCGGTGTGGGGATGCAAGCCCAGAAAGCCCTCGGGGGGCTGGGGCAGGAGGATCCTGTGCACTGAAGGCCCGTGGGGCTACACAGTGAGCTCAAGGCCAGCCCGGAGTTCATAAGGAGGCGCTCTCAGAAGAATAACAAAATTAAAAAATAAGAGGCCTGGGATTAAGGCTCCGTGCACAGGCGCTGGGTTCAGTCCCAGGAGATGCTGTTCCTCTAAGATGCGAGAGCACACCGACTAAACACTACTTTATACATGATTTCAGCCTTGAGCAGCGTGACCTGGAAAGGCGACTAGGATGATGTAGTTTATGAGAATAGCCTACGAGCCACTGGCTGCGTTTTTATTTAATGTATCTTTAATAACTAGTGTTTGTATGAGTAATTTAGGGTTTAGTGAATTAGAGGGTTTTTTTTTTTCCTATTTTTGGCCCTCTCCAAATGCAAGTCATTTAAGATTCCATGTGCCTGGCTGGCATAGATGGGTCCATTGTAATCATATATTTTTATTTTTAAAGAATACAAGAGTAAAAAAAAAAAAACCCAAACCATTAGAAATGACACAAAATTTCATTAAACAAAGTAATAAGAACTCAACAATGGCTGCTTATTGCATGACGTGATCTTCAAATTAGTTCTTTATGTTATCAGATAGAAACCTGCACAATTGGTTAAAAACAAAACAAAACAGAAAAAAAAACTAACAAAGAGTTATAAGAAATTAAAAAGAAAAAAAATAAATTTTTAAAGCATTAAATGTTCCTTTCAATAGTCTGTGAGCCAGATTTAAAAAAAGGAATAGAATATCTTAAGACTACTTCAAATGCTAGAAGTGGCAGAGTCCACCAGCAAGACTGGATTGCTTTAGGTCCAATCTCTATCCCACGCATAGAGGAACATGCAGTAGAGTCGCTTATGGGAGGTGCCAGGGAGGGTTTCCCCCACAGCTACAGAGGTATGGGGCTGAGCATTGTTCCTGGACCCCAGACATGGTCCCTAGCCTGACTGCTTTTGAGAAAAACAAGCCAGTAAAAAACCCTGAATCACAAAGGATGTTTATGCACTAATTTAATTCTGGATAGGTGTCACAGACTGCTGCATAAAATGTTCCATACAAAAACATTATTATTAATATCCTTAATTAAGGCAACAACAGTTGCAGCACACAGATTCAGCCAAATTAGGAAAATTACATATTAAGTAACTGGGTTGCTAAGCAATATTACATCCTATTTTACTTAATTGCTGTAATTAGCATCTCCCAGCAGATGCCACATTGGAGGCCACAGGAGCACACACAGGAAGAGAGAGAGAGAGGGAGGGAGGGGGGCAGGGAGGAAGGGAGAGAGGGGAGAGACAGAAAGAGAGAGGGAGAGAGGGGAGGGAGGGAGAGAGGGGGGAGGGAGGGAGGAGGGAGAAAGGGGGAGGGAGAGAGAGAGAGGGGGAGAGAAGAGTAGGGAGGGAGAGAAAGGGAGAAGCAGGGAGAGAGGGGGGATTGAATAGAGAAAATGGACGGAAAGAAAAAAGAAAGGAAGGACAAAGGAGGGAGGAAGGAGGAAGGGAAGAAGGAAAGGTGGTCACAGGGTCCCATCCCTTAAATGACTGGGTGATCCCAATTAAATCCCACTGGCCAGTCCAAAGGAGCCCAGCATTCAACAGCTATGCTAGGAAAGAGCTGAAGGCCCAGGAATGAATAACAAGTTGATCCACTGGCCCGTTTCTGTCTTGTCAACTTCTTTATCTGACCATGCTGCTGATAGTGAGGTAGAGTCCGTGATCAGAAGCCAGACCATGTTGAGGGATGCGGGCCATAAGCAGAGCATCAGGAGGCAGGAGGCCAGCAGCTGAGCCTCCCTACTCAGTGGGACCACGCAGGGCAGGATACGCAATGGGCCCCCCCTTCACCCATGGCCCCATAAACTCCCCCAGCCAGCTGCTCACAGTGAGGGGAGATAGGAGAGGAGCCACCCGCTGGTGTAGCGTGGCCAGATGCGCTGGTCCAGTGTCCACAGTGCCCCTTGCAAATAGAGTTCTGAGCCTCATGTAAAGGAGGAGCCCACGGCTCTGGGAAGGAAACTCGCCGCCCAGGACCCCATACGTGGGGCCCAGCATGGAAGCCAAGTTTACGACTATGGGGCGCACACTCTTTCCACCACGCGGGGCTAGGGGGCCAAAAGCCAGCTCGTCAAGGAAAAAGCAAATGACCACTTCTGGTCATCACTGGACTCCTGTGTGTGCTGCTGTTCTCCAGGGGTCAGTAAGATCTGTCTTCCAACTGGGCGTGGGGTGCAGCCCTGTGATCCCAACACTCCGGGAGGCTGAGACAGGAGGACAAGTGTGAGCCCAGTCTGGACAACTCGGCGATGTGGCAAGACCCTGCCTTAGTATAAAAGTAAGTAAATAAATAAATAAGCAAACAAATAAATGGCCAAGAACACAGCTCCGTGTGAAGCCCCACCCTCACCACAAAAGACTTACAATCTAATGGATACTCCTGGCAGGCTGAACTCGGGAAGTTTTTCCTTTGAGGTCATTGTCTTTTCCATTATTTGACACTGCATGAGCTGTAATTTTAAAATACATTCTTTGCAAAAGCTTCTGATCACAGCTCATACATTCTTGCCCCCCACGCACACGTGGGGAAGAGTGCCACACTGTGGGCGCGTGTGGGCGGAAGCCTCGTCTTGGCAAGGCTCAGAGGCGCCCGGGAGCCAAGCCGGGCACGAGTGTCCTGACCTGGAAGCTCTTACAGACTCAGATTTCACCTCTCCCTCCGTCAGCTTTTTATGAAATTCACTCGCCACGAGCTCCTTCTAAAAACCGGCTTCTAAGTGGAGTGAATGTTCCTGCCCCAGGAAGCGACAATCATGGGCCACCGACTCACTGTGGGGCCCCCAGCAGCATTCAGACCTGGCTTTGGGGGTGAAGGCAGCTTCTCCAGTCTCCCCACTTCTGGGTCCCCTTCCCCTTTCCTACAGAGCACTCAGCAGCTCCCCATGACCTCAGGCCTGATAAAATGCAGCGCTTCGTCTAGCATCCTACCTGGCAAATTGCGCGTCAGCCATTTATCACTTTATTTTCTCTGATTTTAGTCATTGCTAACACATCACTCTCTTGTTGATTGTGCTGCATGCACAGGTTTAATATCTTATATAAGATCACATCAAGGAAAGGGAGGGAAGAAAGGAGGAGGAAGAGAGGAAGAAATGAGGAGGAAGGGAAGAAGGAAGGAGGAGGAAGGGAAGAGGGAAGGGTGGGCTCCTTCAGTGACTTCCTATCTTTCCTACTGGGAAGAGCTTGCCGTAGAAGTACTGCCCACTGTACAGGTAGACTCCTGACTGCCAACATCACATGGCAAGGGATTAGGATTCAACGCCTTATTTTAATTACTTTGTCACTGCTGGGACAAAGAGCCTTCCAGCCACAAGTTGAGAGAGAAAAAGTTTCTTTTTGCTCGCACTTTGCAGAGGGCTCAGTCCCTAGTTGGCTGGCTCCAAGGTAGGAGGGACAGTCCACAGCAGGGTAGGCAGCAAGCAAAATAGGATCAAGGGACAAGGAGGGATAGGAACTGCATCAGGCCATGCCACAGTGGCCCACCTCTTCCCATCCTCGTCTCCCAACGTCGTATCCAGCTATAAACCCCAAACTAAAGCAGTATCACACACCCCTGGGAGACATCGTCATATAAGCCATGACCCTCCTGTTTTGATGGGTTCCAATTCTATTGGTGTCACCCTCTCTGCTGTTTCCCCACTCACCAATCCTGAAGAGCTCGGGGGCCAAGAGGAGGAGGACAGGGCCCAGGGGCAGCAAGCGCACCAGGTCTAAGGAAAATAAGTGCGGTGCGGGAGTGGAAGGCTAAGGGCAGCTTGTGATCCACAGCCTCTAGCTCTTAGGCAGGTACAACCTTCGGTTCCCACAGGGAATCCCTGGAACACATGCCCAAAGCCCCAGAAAGTGACACACTCTGATGACAACTCAGTGTTCAGCGTGTGTTGGTGGTGAACATTCCCCACTGAAAGGAGTTTCTAAAATTTCTAAGGCTGGCCCGAGGTGGCAGCTGCTTTTAGCATTTAGAAACAGGTCAGCTCCTTAGGCACGGCCAGACTACTTGGTATGTTTAGTAGTGGTGCTCAGAGACCCTGGCTGCCAGGTGACATGGACCCAGAGACAGGCACCTTCAGCTGCCCCTCCAGGTGGCCCTGCACCTCTGCCTCGAGGCCACGGGGCTGAACAGTGCCACTTGAGGCCATGGGGCTGAACAGTGCCACTCTTTGTAAGGTTGGTGTATATGAAACTTGTGCCAGCCGTTTCAACTGAGTGTGCAGAATTTTTAGGTTAAGCTTCTTCCAGAATTGAGAACCACTGTGACCTTAATCCTTATTCTCTGCAGACCCACTGGACTTGTCCTCTGTGACAAGAGTGACAAAAATCCATGCTCTTACTCCACACGGGCAAATGTACCTTTTCTTTTAATGTTCAGCAGCACCAAATAAGCTTTGGCTAAGCAGAAATGTTTTCCAAAGGACTCAAAAAAGGTGGAGGGGTGAGGATCGCTGAAATGTAACATCTTTGTAATCTTCCCAAGGGTGTGGCTATAAATCAAGCTGTGTGGGTGTGTTGGGGGGAGTCTGACAGGAGAAGAGGCGGGGTGCTCTGAGGAGAGGTGGCCACAGGAGAGGTGTCCCGAGAAGAGGTGTCTGGGGCACCTCCGAGCAATGCTGGTGGCGGGAGCATGGGGTGAGCAGGGCCGGGCCACCACCCTGGAGGGCCAGCACATTTTTATCTTCTGGAAACATCTAAATTAGATGCATCTTGCCCTCAAGAAAAACCCAAACAGATAGATCAATTCCAAGCTGTCTGAGGAAGTAACTCAATTGAGAAGAAACCCATTTCCCCCTGGCTGTGGGCCCGGACATTTCTCTGGTGTCAGGGAAGCCACTGTCTGTGGTTCCAAGCACAGCTGCCCACCCTGGGGGATGGGAAGGGGTAGGAGTAGGGGCCAGGCGACAGTCATCTGGTCCCCTCCTGTGCCAGGCCTTGTGCCAAGTGAGGCACACAGATGTCATCGCTAAAAGCAAATTCAGATGTTGAAGTCCTCGCCCCCAATCTGTCTGCATCTGGAGAATGGTCTTGAGAGAACTTGTGAGGTAAACATGGCCATAAGAGTGGGACCCCTTGAGGGCAGGCCAAATAGCTCAGTGGAGTACAGTGCCTGTAAGCAGGCACAGGGGCTGGGGGTTCGATCCCCCAGGGCTGAGATGGCAACTGAGAGTGGGCATGGTAGCATGCAACTATCATCTCAGCTCTTGGGAGGTTGTAAACAAGAGAATCACTATGAGTCTGATCTACCAGTGAGACCCTGAACACCCTGCAGACCCTTCCCTAAAAAAAGGAAAAAAAAAAGAGAGAGAAAGTGGGACCTCTAGGCATAGGGCTAGTGTCCCCACAAGAAGAGAAACCCAAGCACTCTCAATCTCTCTAAGCACACACCAAAAAGAAGACATAAGTGTGTTGAGCGTGGTGGTAGAAACCTGTCATCCCATCACTCGGGAAGCTGAGGCAGGAGGATTGCGGCAAGTTTGAGCCCAGCCCAGACTACACAGTGAATTCTAGGCCAGTCTGGAGTACTTATTTCAGAAAACCAAAACAAAAGTGAAACAAAAAGGCAATCAGGTAAAGAGACTGTAAGAGGGATGATGTCTACAAGCCAGGAAGAGGCCCTCACCAGGGCTGGCCAGTCTGGACTGCTGACCCTGGACTCCCCGAGTGGTAGGACCACATTTCTACTATTCAGGACCCTCAGTCTATGGACAGGTGGAGCAGCTGTAATGTGGAGGGCGCCACACGCGCGAACACTGGCCGCTGACACGCTTGCCATGTGGAAAACTCCACCAGAAAGCGGCTGCACGCACGGCATTACTGAAACGCTGTGCAAAGTCACCTCTGCGTACGTTATCTTGTGCCGAATACCACATGAGGTGATGTGAAATGTGAGTGAATCCCACATTTAGATCCCCTTCCCAAAGTTATCTCCTTCTGTATTTGAAAGAGAACAATACCTAAAGAATCATATACAAGAGGGCAAGAAATCTGTCCACACACTAAAGACCAAAGAATCCAGCCGAGAGCCTGGATCCTACTGTCCTGCATGAGTCCAGATGAAAACCTAGAGCTCACAGCAATAACTCCCACGAGTCCAGCTGGAGGCCTGGAGCCCACGACAGGGTCTCATGTAGGCCCTCTTTATGGATCTGTGCTGGGAAGGCTCAAAGGGCAGGGGTGGAAGCTGGAAAGTCTGTGCTAGCAGGCTGAGGGATCCGAGCTGGAACCAGGAAGCAACAGCCAAAGTAAGCACCAGAGCTCCCCTAAAAGTACCAAGCCATCCTCAGCACCAGTGAGGTCCTGAACTTCTCTAGCAATGACAGCTGAGTTCCCACCAGGAAAGCCATCATGACAAACTTCTCCACAAGGCTGAGCAGTGCACCATCTTGCCCTCCGGAGACAAGAAGCAATGCTCAAGATGAGCACCAGAGCTTGCCCCAAATGAACTGTAGCCATTCTCAGTGACAGTGGGGTCCCAAGCTCCTTCTCCGACAAGAACAGCCAAGTTCACCAGGAAAGCCAGCATGACAAGGTCCCTCAGGAGAACCAGCACCTTCCAGCAGCTCCACCAGCT
>NDGN011508114.1:4415-14761 GCA_002564285.1 Tympanoctomys barrerae
TTTCTTTCTTTCTTTCTTTCTTTCTTTCTTTCTTTCTTTCTTTCTTTCTTTCTCTCTTTTGTTTTAAGAAAAAGGAGGATAAGGCTCAGAGGCAGGGAATAACCTGTTTAATTTCCTTAGTCAAATTAAATATTTAGCCTTATTGCTATGTAGTCCAGCTTAATGAAACATTAAGCTCATTTTAGCCAACACAGATTCAAAATCAGTGTATCTGATTCCAATACTACAGTGTTCATCTGATAGCTCAAAATTTGGGCTTATTATTTTTACATAACATACATGTAAAATACATATATTTATATATATAATAAATATTTATTAAACATTGTATATGTGTATGTTTATAAAAGGACTTGTTTGCAATTCCCACCTCCCAGTTTCAACAATTCTCATAGAAAATAATGCATCATTTTTGCAGCTACCCTGACTCAAAGTAAACTTTTTATCTTTTCAGTAGCCTGTATGTAGGTAAGACTATACCATATATGTTCCCCCAAATCTGCTTCAATCTATCTAGCCATTATCACATGCAATGATGACCAAAAAATATGCAGTTTTTATTTATAGGGGGTTATTTATGACTCTTAAAACACTGTTAGAGATGCCAAAGAGAAGTAACACTAGGGTGGTTTTGTGTAACAATTAAGAATTCACTCTCTGGAGTTGAAGTGTGGCTTGTGGTTATGAATGACTCCTTGAGGACTCTGGAAGTAGTTGTCACCTCGATTAGGTTCCTCATCCCCATGTGAGGTAATGAGTATACTGATCTCATGTTATTGTTAGGGTCAAATGATGTGAGCCATGGAAAGTAGAATACTACCTGGCCAGAAGCTGTGTCGGCCTTTGTTACTCTGAGAGGGATCTAAGCCCATACTGGGAGGGGGGTGTCTGACTCCTTATTTAGAGGCGTTGTACTAGTCATAGAGTTCTGTTTGGCTGTTTTATGAAAAACCAACAACAGAATTTGTTCTAGCTTCCTATTGGTGCTGTACATCTTCCCCACAAATGTAGTAGCTGCAAATAACATAATTTGTTATCTTATAGTTCTGGAGGTCATAAATTCCAAATATTATGGTAGAGATAATTAGGGTAGTGTGGCAAACCTATAACACTAGTGTGCCACAGTGGCATATTTGTATCACTGAAAGCTGTAGAAGGTTCACCGTCACTGCTCTAGGGGCTCATCTGTTTTTCTTTCTTAACTTCTACAGGTGGCCATAGTCCTTGATCAGTGTCCTGAAATCACTCTGACTTCAGCTTCTTTCTTCACACCTTGTCTCAGTTGGACCACCCTCCTACCTTCTTCTGGTAAGAAGCCTCATGATTTTGTTAAACTCATCTGGATAATTCAGGGCAATGCCCGTGTCCCAAATCCTTAATTCAGTACATTTATAGAATCCTCATTGCAATTAAGAAGATGTAGTCACAGGGCTCAGCAGCTGGGAGTGTATGCGTTTGGAACACAGTCATCTCACTTAGCATACTTGGTGGCTGCTGATGGGGCACTAATGACTGTGTGACAGCAGGAGGGCTCGTTGATGATAAGCTTCTGAATTGTGCCTTTCATGCAGACCTTACCAGATGGATGATCTCTGTGAAGGAAATGGCACTTTTGCCATCAGTTTATTAAAGATGTTGGGTGAAGAAGACAATTCACAGAACGTGTTCATATGCCCACTGAGTATCTCCTCCTCTCTGGCCATGGTCTTCCTGGGGGCGAAAGGAAACACTGCGGCCCAGATGTCTGAGGTACACATACCTGACTCCCAGCCCACTTCCCCCCAAAAGAGAACAAAGGCAAATTTTTCTTGTGCTTCCATAGAGCCAGTCTTTCCATTCTATCACTCCACTGGTGACAGCTTGTGTGGTCCATAGATTAGGAATAGGTCACTCTGATGTTTGCGGGGGAAGTTATGTCATAGAGTTATTTTCTGTAGGTAAAATTATCAAATCTTTCCATGAAATAACACCTTTGCTGAATAAGGTAAATGATAATTTTGGCCCCACAAAAGCCAAGAATTTCAATCCTGTTGTATTTTAAACTTTTCTAACATTTATGTTTTAGATAGAGGTGTAGCTGTGATAATGAACTTTTTAGAGTCTACAATTATGCATATGTAGATGAAAAATGTGACATACATTTGAACTTAGATTTTCTTGGGTTATTTAGAGGAAATCTATAATCTGGCTCATTTTCAATGTTTCTGCTTCAATCTGTATCCTTATCTTCAAATGACGTAGTGGGTGATGCTTGAGGACATTTCTTGAATACCTGGTGAATGGAACTCAGAAAATTGCCATCTAGACATCCTTTTGCCACTAATGTCTAGGATGTATGGATAACCTGGAGTACATCCTGGGTCCCAGTCGAGGCCTCCAGTGTTGTTTCAACTTACTGGAGGGGGGAAGCTTCCAACTAGGGTGATGGGGAGGCACAGAAAAAAATCCTGTTGCTCATTTTGACCTGATGTGCAAACCATAATTTAGTGTGAAAAAACATGAAATTACATTTTTATTTTTATTTCAGTTTCTTTTTATACTCGCAGAATCATAGTAGATTTTGCCCAACTACCTTTTTTTCTGTTCTTCCCACCTAAGTTATTGCAGCCTGATGTGGATAAATCTGCTAGATCTGTATTTTCTACCTCACGGTACAGTTTTCCTGCTTAGGGGTATGGTAATTGGTAAGGCTGAAGTTTTAGCTCTCATAACTGAGAGGTAGTGCTGTCCTCTAGTGGACAGAGGCCAGAAATTCTGCAAAACGTCCTACAGAGCATGGGACAATTCAGATCACAAGGAGCTGTCAGACCCAAAGTATCCCTAGTGCCAAGCCTGAATAATCCTTTTATTTCTTTTCCTTTATTTTTTCTTTCCTTTCCTTTTTTCTTTTCTATTCTTTTTCTATTCAGTTCTTAATAGTCATTATGAATGTAATTATTGTGTGTTACAAATTACAGAAAAAGATGCTGCTTAGAATTCTCCCAAGGTGAGAAAAGCATTACAAAAGCATTATTGTGTGTATATTACAGAAAAAGATGCTGCTTAGAATTCTCCCAAGGTGAGAAAAGCATTACAAAAAATTAAAAAGGTCAATTGAACCAAACTTCCTTTAAGACAGAAGCTTGTGTGATTTTCATTCTTGGCATTTGTTTGGAAATAGCTCTTGTGGCGGGTATTATGACTGTACCTGAAGTGCACACTGTCTTCTGTTCCAGGTGCTTTGCCTGAACAGAGATGGAGATGTCCATGGAAGTTTTCAGTGTCTTCTCACTGAAGTTAACAGAACCGGCGCTAAGTACCTGCTTCGAATGGCAAACAGGCTCTTTGGGGAAGAATCATATGGTTTTCTTCCAGTAAGTAGTACTAACTCGTTGATAAGGAGTTTGAAAATAAGATAAAAGCATAGAAGAGAAGGGAATGAAGCACAATTTGGTCACCTGGAAAATGTGCTTAGAGTTATACTTCTGCAATTACAATTTTGACTTTTGTGCTTGCTTCTGATCTGTGTTCTTTCTCAAATTGGTTCTGGTATATCCCTCCACCTCAGCCTGACTCTTGTTTAGCACCAAACATAGTATCTGGAATATAGTTATTGAATGAGAGGCTCCTTAGAGAAACTAAATTATCAGGAATCCATACAGCCACAAACAAACCAAGAAGGAAGCATCTTGCTGCACCCAGACCTTTTCTTCTCTTTGGCCCCATCCCCAGGCACATCACCTAAAGTATTAGAAAAAGTTCCGCCCTATTCCCACCTGTGTGTTGGGCTGGCTTGTGCTGGGGCAGCCTTTCAAGTGTTCTGGGGTTTTTCCGACTTCTGAATCACCACTGGTGTTTGGGCTCAGGTTAACTGTGTCTTTCACAGTACTATCAGTTGTTCCTGATTGGTCTGTCCAAGACTTGCCTGGCCCTTCTGTTTCCCTCATAAATCCTACCGATGACAGGCTAATATTTTTAAAATGAAAATGTGTTCACACTTCAGCATATACTTTTAAAATCACCTACTCCACTCAGTGGTTGCCACGGCTTAGGAAATGAGACCCCAAAATTATACCACATAATATATAAGGTTATGCTATTTTGAAACTAATGAAGTTATCAGAGTGAGCCTGGCTCTCTCATTGGCTGGATGTTCTAGCAATTCTTATCTGAGAGTCAGATACATATCTATTCTGATTATTTTTGGAATTTGGTTGGTCTGGGTTTACTTGATTGCTGGAGATGATTCTAGATCCCAGGAATACCTGGTGAGCATGTTCATTTTTGAACACCCGCTTAAACTTTGAGTTCAAGTAGTCAACTTCCACCTTTCTTAGTTCTTGGACATCTCCGTCCATCTGAATTCTCTCTTTAGTAGAAGCTAAAATACTTGAGAACAGGAAACAGGCAGAGGATGGAAGCTAACTGATAGGAATATCTGAAAATATATTTTTATGGGCTAAATTATTTGGGTTTTAATGTGTCATGTAGAGGTATTTCCTGATTTGACCCCAAGTTACATTTCCATTTCCCTGACACATAGAAGTATACGCACACATAGAAATCATGCACACATGCATGTATACACATGTACACGATTACTTGTACACACTTTGTGATCCAGACCTGTCACACATCATTTCCATAGGTGTTCCTTGCTCCATGTTCCATGATGTCACACATCCTTTCCATAGGTGTTCCTGTTCCATTTTTTTTCCCCAACAAAACATGATGTTGCAGATTGAAAATGCTGTTTTCTTATTAGTTTGTTTGTAGATGTATGGTATTTATTTATTTATAAGATGTATTATTTCTTGATAGTTTAGTTTGACTATGGAGCCTCTCATTCAATAAATTTGCTTCATACACCATGTTTAGTGTTAAGTAAAAGAGAGTTAGGCTGCCCAGTAAGAGAACAGAAAATCAAAGTCAATGCAGAATTTTGATAGGGACCATCCTGGGCTATTTTGTACATGGCTGGTGACACTCAGATAGTTTGTGACCATCTGTGTACATGGACTGTCCCTACTCTCCCGGTTCCCTCTTCACACATCATGTCTTCATCCAGTGACTATAACCCTCACAGAGTAAACGGCCCAACAATTAGGATAATTGTGTAAATGTGTCTCTCATAGGGCAACATGACCTTCGCAAGCATTTATGATAGAACCATGCTAAGAGAAGGGAATATTGTGGTATTGTCCTAGCTTTGTTAAGTAGGAATAAACCCGCCATTTGTGTTTGTAGGCCTTTAAGGAATCCTGCAAGAAGTTCTACCAGGCAGAGACGGAGGAGTTGTCTTTTGCAAATGATGCTGAAGAGTGTAGGAAACACATCAATGACTGGGTGACAGAAAAGACTGAAGGTAAGAAATTTTTATTTAGGTGGACTCAGTAGTGCCGTGGAAGCAGAGGTTTAGGAGGGAGGGGTTGGTACACTGTGATTCTGTGAGCACTGGAACTAGAGGGCTGTCTCTGTGTGTGTTGAGGTTTTAGGTTGGCAACAAAGTTCAGTTTTTCTTCAGATTATCAGATCACAAAGTAGTGATTTAAAAAAAAACAAAAACTAAAAGATCAAACCCCTTCTGCTCTGGACTGTTCCAGAAAATCTCTGGTAAGTGCTTCTTCATGAGCCCCTAATTCTCTTCTGTGTGTGGGAACCTGGCATACGCTAAGGCGGGAGGACATTCATTTATGTTGTAACTGAGATTAAGCATCGGTGTGAGTTGTCCCCTTACTTCTCTGTGTTAGTGTGACTGGCTTGCTACTTTGGCCTGCAGCCCCCTCCCTCCTCTTTGACTTCACTGGGGCTATACTTGTTTTCAGTGTTATCTTTCCTGAATCTGTTTTAGATTCTGGATGCATTGCTAATCTGGAGATTGCAGTGTCCCCTATCCATCCCACCAGAGAAAGATTTTCTAGTTCATGATTTGATTAAAAAGAAAAATAGCTGGACATGGTGGCACACTCCTATAATGCCAGCACTTGGAGGCTAAGGTAGGAGGGGCACCATGAATTCAAGACCAGTATGGGCTAATAGTGAGTTCAAGGTCAGCCTGAACTGCACTGTAAGACCCTTCCTCAGAACAGACAAATAAATCAACAACAGCACAATCGCTACCACAACAACAACAATTAAAAAAAAAAAAAAGAGAAAAGAGAGCTTTTAAACATGTAAATACCTAAGAAGGAATATAAAGCCTTCCCAAATGTAGGTCACTTATTTCTTCACGTGCCAACCCAGCACTCAGTGTCTTTCATCCATTGTTTATGACACACCCATTGTGTGCCAGGCAGCAGCGATGTCCTTAATTATACTCTCAGCCAGTGACATAATTATATGGGAAGGAACCCACCTTTACATTTTTGCACCTCATCTTTCCATCACGCCCTGTCCTGTTGATCCAGTAGTACTTAGTCACCTGAGCAGTTTCTCCACACCCTGCTCTCTCCTCGTGTACCACTTCTCCATCTATACCCTTCCTTCTTTTTGGTTGACCATCTACATGTTTGCCAAGAATATTACAATTAGAAAAGACTTTGGGGATCATCTTGTTCCTTTTCTCTTTGGACATCTCAGTTTGGGTCCTTCTGTTCCATCTCCCTAATTCCTTCCCCCATTCACCTTTTTCAGTTAGTTTGCCTTCTTCTTATCCCCTCATGGGTCAAGGTCCCCATCTCTAAGGGATTTCTCCTTATCTAGATAAGAGCTGAAGATGATCATAGAGCAGTGATT
This sequence comes from Tympanoctomys barrerae, assembly GCA_002564285.1. Taxonomy (NCBI): domain Eukaryota; kingdom Metazoa; phylum Chordata; class Mammalia; order Rodentia; family Octodontidae; genus Tympanoctomys; species Tympanoctomys barrerae. The sequence continues at coordinate 11,130 of NDGN011508114.1, forward strand.
GTCAAGCAGCAGTGACTTTGTCCTCCCTGTGACATTTGACAACACTGAAGACATTTTTGGTTGTCACAACGGAAGAAAGTCTAACTAGTTGCACATATTACAACACACAGGGCAGACCTATTTTCTTAGCCATTTACTACCTGTATGAACTTGACATACAGGAAGAGGAATGTTCTCATCGTGCATTTCTACATCTATAAATTGTGAAAAAAAAATTTTAGTTTCCCTACCTACTTTAGGATTACCATGTAAGGACAAATGATACACTGTGAAACAAAGACTCCAATCTGGACTTAACCATCAAGGAGATTGTAAAAGAATGCTTATTTCTCCCCAAATTACTACAAACCTCTTTCCTATTCTTCACAGGTAAGATTTTAGAAGTGCTGGGTCCTGGAATCGTCAGTTCACTGACGAAGCTGGTCCTTGTGAATGCTGTGTATTTCAAAGGAAAGTGGAATGAGCAGTTCGACAGAAAGTACACAAGGGGAATGCCCTTTAAAACTGGCAAGGTAGGGAGCATTTTCTGGTGTATTGCTACCTCTTCAGGTCATTAGCTGGGAAGCATGATGGATAGAAAAAAGTAAATTTATTTCATTATCTTTTTTTCTGAATGAATTGAATGCCCTTTTCCTGCCTGTGTTTGAGAAGGAGGAGGACAGAAACTAAAATAATTTTTGCATTGACAATTTTATTTTTGCATCTTCAATCAAGTTCATCTTCCATCTTTGATCAAATGATTTCGGTTGGTGGAAATTTTCTTCTCAGTCTTAGATGTATACTGACATTAAACACCTTTCTGCACCACGAGTGGGAACTGCGCCTATTTGTGCCTCAGAATTTAAGGATGTACAATTCTGAGCAATTTCCTTTAAAATATGACAATTGCTAGGGTCAATAGTTGTTGTTAGCTTGGAGTTTGACCTCCATCCATTTGGTAATAGCACACTGTACAAAGCTATTTAAGTTAAAAATATATTTAATTGAATATTTAAAAATGGCTGACCTTATACATTTAGTCAAGGCCCCTTCCCTAAGAAAATCAAAGCCATAAAACCAATTCCATATTAGGTACCTTTTCAGAATAAAAGTATAATTCCCTTTGGCTTATAAAGCTTTTCTAACCAGATTCTTCAGCCTAAGCACTGAATGTAGTTAATACTCCTCTTAACTTGGAGAAATACTTTTTAATTTTAAGGCCCATGAGAGTCCTTACCGATGTATCTTCACAGAAAAGAAAACACAAGTTCTTTTAAAACTAACATGGAGTTTTATGTCTTATATTCATCAAACTATTCTCTCTCACTTGGATAATTGATTATCTGAGGGAACAATTGCATGTGCTACTCAACACTAAGATACGATAGAGAAGATTCTGTACCTAAAAGCATAAATGCACAGAAATAATCTTATCCTTGTCTAACAGTTACATGAATCAGACATATCTTGATTTTACGAAATCATGCTCATTTCTCTGCAGTCTTAATTTTAATTTCTTGTTTTTACTAGGAGAAGAAAACAGTGCAGATGATGTTTAAGCATGCACATTTTAACATGAGCTATATAGAGGAGGTGCACACACAGGTCTTGGAGCTGCCCTATGAAGACGAACTGAGCATGGTCATTCTGCTTCCTGAAGACAACACTGATCTTGCCGTGGTGAGTCCTGGGCCATGAGTCCAAGTATCTTCAGATTCCAGCTGAATTTATTTCTTTAAGTCCATCTATCAGATGGCATTTGAGGAGTTTCCAGTTATAGGTAATTACAAATAGTATTCTAGGAGCATCAGTGTACACCTTTTGTTGAAGATGTATGTACATTTCTGTTGTGTGCCTCTGTAGGACAGGACACATTTTGAGGAAACTAAGAGAAGAATGTTCCCAAAGTATACCAACATTCTTTATTTTGAAAGTAGTTCTGGAAGAAGGATAGGGTGTTATCCAGACAATATTTTTCAGTATTAATTTGCATATGAACCTCTATGCAAGCTTATTAAAGATTTTGATTTTGGGATTTTGCATTTCTAAGAAGATTCTTGTCTTAGTTGCTTTTCTTATTGCTGAGATAATATATGTGGTGCCCCAATTAAGAGAACCAAGCTTTATTTAGCTTATAGTTTATAGAGGTTTCAGTCTGTAATCAGCTGGCTCTAAGACAGGGTGACATGGCAGAGAAGCAACCATTCATGACAGCAGAAGACAGAAAAAGCAACAAGTAAGGAGAATTAGCCTCTTTCCACTGCTTATATTGTATGCAGGCTGTCTGCCCTAAGACAGGTATAGCAAACTCCAGATTCAGCCACCTATAAAACACCCTCCTCCTATGACTGCTAGAGACTTTAGGGGGTCATCAAGACACAAACTGTAACAATTGTCCATAAAGCATTTATTGAAGGTCCATGGATCACACTTTTATTAGTTCATGTTTGCAGTACATAAAAAATATATTCATCATGGGGAGTTGTTCCATGTACATGTCACACTTTGAGTAGAAAGATCTAAGGTACAGATGGGATATTTACCTTGGACAAGAGAAGAAAGTCTTTTCATAATAAAAAACAAAGAGTTCAGGAAAAAAGCAAGCAAACTTGTGAGGTGGGAACTGCAGGATTACTAGCATGCTGGTAAATCTGCTCGGGAAGATGAGGGTCATTCCCATTTTTAAAGTTTGCTGATTTTCATGCTGATACCATTTCTGGTTCTAGCCTACCAAAGGTTTTTTTTAATTTTTATTTGTTTTGGTTTTTTTTTTTGAGGGGGGCAGAACTGGGGATTGAACTCAGGCCCTTGTGCTTACCAGGGAAGCACTTATTCTACTGAGCCATCTCCTTGGCCCCCCTACCAAATGTTTAACAGTTATATTAGTCAGAATTTGCACACCAGTGGACAGGATCCAGAGTGTGAGGATGCTTGATTTCCTTGGTTTACTCATGGAATCACAAAGCTATAGACATAAGTCAAGAATGGAATCTATCATGGCCACCTGAGAGGAGGTTTAGAAATCCAAGAATAGAGGCAAATTTAAAACAGCTGTTCCTGGGAAAGTTTCTCAGTTCAGCACCAGTTGGTAAAGGGTTGAGGAGGTATAAGTAGAAGCACCCTTTCAGTCCTCTCTTTCCTCTTTGTGGATAAGAATGAGTGATGAGTCCCAGAGGATTTAAAGCTAACTGCAGGACAGATAGAGGGAAAACAAGGATGTCAGATGCAAAAGTGCTGCTGAATTCTCCATTTCTGACTTGCTCCTGGAAACCATATGTTCTTTCATATTCAGATGATTGCCACTTCTTTCACTTTGAAAGAATTGCCCTTATCCAGCTCTGAGCAGATTGCTGAGCGGCTCAGAATCAGAGTTCTGAGTCATACTCTTTATTTTATTAATCTCTTCAATTCAGTCATGCTACTGCATAAATATTAATATGACAAGTTGATCGTATTTTTTAAATGTTAAATTTCCTTTTCAATATTTGAAACAAGTTTGGTATAAATTTTTTTTAAAACTTTGTGTCTGATATTTTCTAGCTCTTTTGCTTTTCTATCCATAGAATAGGGATAAGATGAGAATTGGGAATGGGGTTGGTGTGTTTCTAACAAGGAAATTTGCCTTGGCCCATGTGGCTCTCAAAGTTCCCAGG
>NDGN011508122.1:2423-20230 GCA_002564285.1 Tympanoctomys barrerae
AGGAGAGGAGAGGAGAGGAGAGGAGAGGAGAGGAGAGGAGAGGAGAGGAGAGGAGAGGAGAGTTTCTTTGTAAAAATGTGCAGATGGTGTTAGCTTTGATAGCTTTTTGTTCATAAGGAAAGGCCTAAAATCAATTAAAAACTTCAGAAAGGAAATACTGGGCATAAACCAATCAAACTTCTTTGCTCTAGAGTATGACAGAAGCTTGACCTGAGAAAGGCAATGCTCAAGATACTTCCCATTTTATATTCAATTCTGATCTGGAATCTCCCTAGTGCAATGGGATCCTTAAGGAGAGTAGCTTGGAGAAGTGACAGGAGGGGAAGGAGGAGCAAATACAGCGCTACGTGGACTAAAATCTCACACACCACACTGTCATGAGGTGCTACCTCTTCATTCTCCCCTACTCAGGTTTAATGACTTATTAGCTTCTTTATGTCTTTCCCTTCCATGCTGGTTCTTACTGTGTATTAACTGCTTCTAGACTGCCCTGGATCCAGTGTTTTGCAGTATGAGGCATCCTTCAGAGGACTTGCTGGTCTCGGGACTGGTATGTGACAGTGATGACACAGGCAACTTTTATTCCTTCTTGATTCCATATTGTTGTGGTGCTCTTCCCTTTCCATTTGTGATACAGACTTCAACAGAAACTTGTCATTGTGTGTTTCAGTTAGGTTTTACTCTTCCAGTGGTATAAGGAAAAAAAAAAAAAAAAGAAGAAGAAGAAATAGAAGGAACATCCACTTCCAGGATTCTTTAATCTTCCCTGAAGAAGGGCTTGGTGCTGACTGAGTCCTGCTCATGTCCCCATGAAGCTGAGCAAATCTCTCATCAGTATTTTAGAAATTAGCTCCAAATTAGCTTTCATTCCCTAGGTGCTTCACAGTCTCACTCAGCCTTGGCTTCTCTCCTCACAGTCTCTCTGACACGCTGTGCATCCATGGGGCCAGGAAGTGCCGATTCGAAGGTCCACGCCTATCTTCCAGACTTTGATGCTACCCAAGAGCCAAGCATCCCGATGGTGAAATGTGTGCAGCACAAGATGGGAGTCCAGTGTGTAATAATCAGATAGAAAACATAGAATTAAAAAAATAAAATATAGAATTATTAAGAGGTACATGGTAGACCTCTTGGTTGTTTCCAATGTGTCTGTCACTGCAGTAAATTCTCTACGTAAATATCATTTCGAACATTATCCCATGAGTATGTATGCTACTTAGGAAGACGTGAGTATAGGGGAAGCAACACTAGCACGTATTTTATTATTTCTACTTGCCGTTTGTGCTACATGAAATTAGATACATAAGTTGCCTATTTACTTTGTCAAAGTGTTTTGATCTACACACCTGAAGCAAGAAAACAGCTGTTTCTTTAAAAGGTAGAGATAATATATGTATATTTGGTTGCTCTGGGAATAAAATGAGGCACATGAAAACAAAGACAACAAGCACAGCATACAGAAGACGTGATCTTCTTTCTATTATATCTATAATTACAGTGTTTCATATTAGCATGTGGCACATGATTCCAGGTTAAAGGCTGTTGACAATTGTTGATGTTCATTTGGAAAGATTTACTGATCACCTTTAATTATCCTAACTTTTATAGGTAATTGTGAAATAAATAAATACTCTATCTACAAAGAGTTTACAATACACTACATTAAGACAAAGAAACATTAGCTATTTATGGTATTAAATTAAGACAAGAAAGATGGACCCAAGAGTCTTATTTTTAAAAACATCTAATTTTTCCTATCAAGTAACTTTTCCATTCAATGCATTCTACTTTTTAAAACTTTTCTGTGTTTGCCTGTGCGTAAGCATGCGCACAAACCAGTGTAGATGAAAGTGTAAAGCAACATGGAGAATGTCAAGGTGCTCAAGGAAATCATACTTGAAGGCTTCTTTGCTTTGGAAGGAAGAGAGCTTTCTAGGCCTTCGGTGGGTATAGGTTGGGTCCAGAAGAGTGCCTTTTGTCCTCATAACCTAGCGTTCTGCTCCTATGTTCTACTGGCAATTGTTGCTCAATTCAGTGCTATCTTGGCAGGTACTCATGGGATAATTTTCACCTCTGTTGAAGGGCAGCCTTGGATCTTTCTTCCTTGAGCAGACCTAGTGGAATGTTTGTGTCTGTCATTCAGCTTTAGCGAGGGAGTAACCTATAAACACAATGTGCCACCCTTTCGTCATCTGTCCATGCTGCTTTGTCGCCCTGGATTCTTCTAAAGAAGGTCTCTTTTGGTGTAGTGCTTTGGAAGTATGGTAGTTTGGAATTTTTTTTAATTTAATTTTTTTAACAGGGTCTCACTGCACAGCTCATACTTGTAATGATCCTCCTTCTCAGCCTTCCCAGCACTGAAACCAGTTTCAGTGGCCGGCACAGTGTGCCCGTGTTCCGAGGCGGCACGGCATACGGTACTGGGGATGGAAGCCAGGCTCTGGCAGGCATGCCCATAGACCGCTGAATGTCTCTCTCTCCAACCTGATAGTTTGGATCTTAAATTTCCTCAGAAGGCTCATGTGTTAAAGATTTAGTCTCCAGAGTGGCACTATTGGAGGAAGTGTGGCTTTTAAAAAGTGAAGCATTGTGAGTGCTCACTAGGTTGCTGGGGAACGTGCTCCTGGAGCAGATAGACACCCACATGCTTTCCTTTCCCAGAGAGGAGGAGCTGGGTAGTCTGCTCTGCCACACACTCTTGCCATGGTGTGACACTTCAATCCCAAAGCAACAGAGCCCACCGACTAGGGACTGAATCATCATAAAGCAAAATAAAACTTTTCACTTTACAAGTTGATTGTCTCTGGTGTTTATTATATAAAGAGGTGGATCCTTATAGTAAATTGATGGTTTATTAGTGTAAATAGGTGGTTTCCTTCTAGAGTTTCAGATGAGGATCAGATTCTGTTGGAATCTTACCATCTATGCAATTTTCCTTTCTTGGATTTTTAAATCTTCTATGAGGAAGTGAGAACATACATCTAAGCAATCATTTTTTAATTCTCTCCCCTAAGCTGCACATTGATGGAATGAGTTTATTTTCTGTGTGACCCTACCTACTCTAGCACGACAAGTAGTCTGGATTAGCCATCATGTTGGTAGAATTTTCTCTACATTGTCCTGGGAACTTGAGGACATGAGGTTTCCAGGAAAAGTTCCTTAGCATCCTTGGATGACCTGCAGCCAATGACTCTAGGTAATGGAAACATCATTAGAATAACATGTGGCTTAAGAGGCACCAGGACAAAAAATGACAGTGTCGTAAGTTCCACATAAGTGATATAAAAACATACTAGATTTCAGATGAGGTGAAGACTACTTCTGGCATAAGGATCCTGGGATTTATTTTTTATTTTTAAAAGAAGCTTGACTTTATTTGTACAATGATAAGGCATTCACAAGTGAAGATGGAAGAATGGATGATTCACTCAATGGAAATGGCTTGATTCCCAGCTTAGAGAGAGGCCTTATGTAACTGAGTAGCCAAAAGTATTTCTCCATGCAGAAGGTGGGGTGGTGAGATACACAACATATTTTTTTCAAAGGCAAAAAAGACAAGGTACAAGAAAATAAAAAAAAGTGAGAGATAAATATATCCTTGCATAAGAATTGAACCCAAAATACTGTGTTACTCACTACAAGAGATGAGCCTGGGAGAGTCTCTGTCTTTGGAAGCAGGCAAAGAGAAACAGCAGTTCTTCCCTGAGAGACAGTATCCTAGGAAAGCCAGGCTGTAGAGTCCCCCACACAAGATCAGGGACCAGGAGGCATTTACAGCCTGAAGGCAGCCATTCCCTCAACCACATTTGCTTAACAAGGCGATTAAATAAGCTGTTAATGGACTCTGCTGAGATCGCCAGAGGAAGAAGGGTTTCTGGGGAAGCAAGAGGCTTCCTCTGGAGAAGCCTCTGGATCTTGGCATCAGGAATGGCCTAGGGTCAGCCTCCTGCCCACCTTTCTTAGATCAGTATCGTGTCCAATAGGAACTGAGCTCAGAGCATCGATGTTACTCAGTGGGAGCATTTTAACACCCACAACTTACTTCCATCTGCAGTGTCATTTCTGTGTTTCTACTGACTTGACTTCTTTCTTAGTTATCTAGATGCTTCCCGCCATGCCACATGCCAACTAATTTTAATTTTTCCTGTGATCATTAGGTTGTTGGATGCTACTCAGTGACAATTCTTGAAGCTTTTCTTTCTGTGGCCCCATTTCTCAATATTTTACCTCACAATTTCTACAGTCATTAGCAGTCTGTGTGATCAAATAGTGCTTTTATTGTAGTGACACTAAGAGTCAGAAATGTGGCTCAATGGTATCATATTTTTGCCTGACATTTACATAGGCCTGGATTCAATCCTAAGCACCATAAAATAATAATCAAGTATGTTTATGTTAGCAGTTCTGGTAGGTGTATAGTGATAGCTCATTTGTTTTATTTTTATTATGCATCTTCTTCATGACTGTATTAAGCATCATTTAATGTAATTATTTACCATTCGCATAATTTTGTTGGTGTGTCTATTTAAATCTTTTACTCATTGTAAGTTAATTGTTTTCTTGAAGTTTTGAAAGTCCTCGCTACAAAATCTTTGTTATTCTAAATCTTTTATATTTCCACAGATATTTTAGAATCATACTGTTTAATGCAAAACAAAAGCCTGCTGGGGTAATGATTGAGATTGTAACTATGTAACATTCATAGGATTATTACAAGGAAATTGCTATCTTACCAATATTGTGTCCTAATCAATTATCATGGAAAAATTATTTGAGCCAACTTTTTGGTTTTTTGTCATGTATTTAGTATAGGGTCTACAAGGTGTTGCTACAAAGATCAGACTCGTAGTGATCCTCCTGTTTTCAGCCTCCCAAGCGGAGGCTGAAATTACAGGCATGTGCCTCCATGCCCAGTTTTAATCATCACCTCAGGTCATCTGGGGGTGGGGCCAGCATGGTGTGTGGTGCAGGGGGATCAAACCCTGGTCCCTGCACTTTACCTAAGCAGGCGCTTCAGTCCGTTGAGCTAGCTGGCCAGCCTGAGCCAGCTTTTAATGAAACAAGAATAAAGGTCCAGTGAGTAAATGCAGATATGTGCAGCAGCATTATCCTACAGGGAAATGAAAATTAAAGCCATAATAATTTCAACTATATATCATTAGAATGGCTCAAATTAAAGAGACTCAAAACATACAACTGATATCACATATTGAATGGCATTATGGAACTTACATTGGCAATGGGAATGTAAAATGGAACACCCACTTTGGAAACTACCTAGGCAGTCCTTTAGGGTTCAACATACACTAACTAAATAATTGAGAAATTTGACTCTTTCATATACTGTATACATGTATAAGAATACTTATACATGTATAAGAATTTTCATAGAATTTCTTATATTCTAAAACTGAAAACAGCCCTAAGGCCTATCAATAGAAGAATTAATTTTAAAAGTATGCAATAGTTGTAAGGTAGAACACTGTACTTCTTAATAAAGTGAACCCACTATAAATATATGAAAGAATATAGATGAATCTCAAAAGCATTATGTAGAATAGGAGAAGCTATGTCAAACCATGAAAACATCAAACACTTCAATTTATTAAAATTCTGGAAGAAACAAAATCAGTCAATAAAACAAACAAACCAAAAAAAAAAAAAACCCTGATAATTAGTTGCCTGAGGCAGAATTTGAAGGATTGACTGCAAACAGATACAAAGAAATGTTCTCTCTTAATTTTTCTGAAAGCTTCTTGGTTCCTACATTTATCAAAACTTATGGAGCTCTATTTCAAATAGGGATATTTGTTAAAGGCAAAGTATAATTCACTAGAGTAGTGAATCTTACATAGTGGATTTAACAGATGATTAGATATGGCTAAGGAGTGACCTGGGGAGAAAAAATCAGAGGGAATTATTTTTAGTCTGGTACAAAGAGGTGCGTAATGGAAACTATCTGAAGGGAATTAAGACACATGAACTGGGTGAAGAGGCAAAATGTGATGAGTACAAGTTCAAAAATATGAAAGAGGAAAAAGCATGAAGTAAGGGTCATACATTGGAAGGTAATGGTTGTAAATTTTCTAGAACTGATTAGACCCCAATCCATACACTGGAGAAGCTCAGCAGATTTCGGCAGCCATCAGAGAAGAGAAACAGATGATTATAATCATCTCAAGAACCTCAAATACATAGAGGATGCTATAAATGCAGAAAGGAACTGAGAGAGACAGAGATCTTGATGTATGGCACTGTCACCAGAAGATTGACTCAAATATTCAGTGGGACGCAGAAGAGGTTTGAAAAGTTCTAACTTCTGAAAGTACCCGAGAATCTGAAATTCTGTATTCACCAAGTATGTATTTCTGAAACAAAGGTAAAAATAGGAAAAAACTCTCAGTTCTTTTATGTCATGCCTAAGAAGGAATAAAAGCAGAGAGCATAGAAAATACAAATTTGTAGATTTACATAAGTAAAATGAACTATATACAACAATGATTATCTGAGTTTTGTTGGAATAAAACTCAGATAAAATTAAAAGACAGATAAGCAGTATTGTAAGGCAGTAAGATGGTAAAAGGTCTTAAAATGATTTATGGATCATATATATTTTGGAAAAAAGGCAAAAATAATCATTAGTTTATCTACTCCTTTTTTCAAATTTTAAAAAGTATGCATATTGTAACTTCTAAACTAATTGAAAGAAAAATAGAAGTAGAAGAGCATACTCTGCCTAAAAGAAAGTGATAGGCAGGAGAAAAAGAAACGAACAGAGCTCAGCAGCTGGAGTTCAATTCCCAGAGCGCTGTGCTGGTCCTGCCCCCGGGGTGCCCTGAGACTGTGACAGAGACTGGGTGTGGTGGCATGCAACTGTAATCCCAGTGCTGGGGAGGCTGAAAACGGGAGAACCACTATGAGTTTGATCTATGTAGTGAGACCCTATAGACCCTGTAGACTCTGTCCTAAATATATTTAAAAATATAAATAGAACAAATTTAAAACCCCAAAACAAAAATAAATAAATACATTTAATCAAAATATGCTAGAGGTTATATTAGTTATAAATATAATACATGTTTTAGTGGAAAATAAAAACATTCAACCACTTAGTGTTTGTCAGTCATCTCTTTAAAACTGACCCACATGGGTCAGAAAGGCTTTTGTCAAGTACATAAACATAATAAATTATGGAAAGGATGAAAATGGAATCCCTTAGGCATATTAATTAATATAGTCACTATGGAAATCAATATGGGGGTTCATAAAAAAATTAAAAATAGAACTACCATTAGATCCAGCCATACTACTCCTTGTTACATACCTGAAAGAACCAAAATCAGCATACTGTACAGATATCTTTGTAATACATATTTATTGGACATGTATTATTGGGCACAATATACAATAAACAAGATGATAGAACCTGCCTCAGTGCCTGTCAAGAGATGAATGGTTTGAAAAGAATGACATTTTGTTATTTGTAAAAATATAAATGGCTCTGAAGGTCGTCACCTTAAGTCAAATAAGCCAAGCTCAGATTCCCTAATATGTGGAGTCTAAAGAAGTCAAGAGATGATGATTAGTTAAGAGGAAAGGAAGAAAGGGTAGTTAAGAGGGGAACACAAGGGTATGTGGGAAGGGCATGACTGTGTTAAAACATACATCATGCTTGTTAAGCTTTCCAAAGCATGTTGATTCAGGAAGTTGGGGGAGGAGGGTGGTGAAGGGGATGATATTAATAAAATGATCGACATGTACATGTCAAAATACGATTCGTAAACTTAAGTAGCATACATGTTTAAAAGTTCATTTTTCTCTATTTCCCTTTCTAAAAAGTTAAAATAAGAGGGCTTGCTAGAAGAATGGGCCTGTAGTTTATAGATCCTAAGGCATCAGAATACAAGATGGAATATCAGCTCAAAATAAAGCAAAGAAAGAAAAAAGAAATACCTAGAAAAATAATAAAATAAAAAATACAATTCAAGAGCAGAAATATATTTAGTATAAAGCATGAAATAAAAAATATATTAAATTGATTCATAGAGCATTATAGATTGTTTAAAAATAAAAATTAAACGGCTCACTGCTTATAAATATTCACCTAAGCCCCCCCAAAATACATTAAAGAAAATTAGATAAATTGAAACTTATATAATAGGTAAATGCTAACCAAAATAGTAAAACATGGAAACTTTAAAATAATTTTTATGATAATTTCATAGAAAAAAAGAACAAATGGTAAAATCTTAAACAGCATTCTGCACTCAGTCACTGAATAACCCTCAGATATGTAGGATCTGCGATCAACCTTGTAAACAAGAAGATCGCTGTCTGTGGATGAGACAGGTCTTTAAGTCCCAACTTTCCAAAGTATCCAGTTGTGCTCCTGGGCTCGCCTTCTCGGTGCTCCCCCGTTCTCTGAGGTTTTACCCCCGAGCGCCACCCTGGGGCTGTGTGAAAAATAGCAGCTTGTTTCAACTTGCTATTGGTTCACTAAGCATTTGGGGATCTGGGCAAAGGTTTTTATCACTGTTTCAAACGTAGCCTTCAGGAGAGGTTATGCTATATTTTCCAAACCTGTGTCCAATAATAGAGCTTGGATTTATTCCTTGTCCTGTCACACAGAGGTTTGAAACGTTGGAGAGCAACAAAAGTGCAGGTTCTGAGGTTGGTGCTTGTGTGCTTCAGATTTGTAGCAGTTTATTTACTGCCTGACTGTAGGCAGGCGATAACACTTTCATTAATTAAACTTTGTTTGTCTGGATTTTAAAGTAACACTTCTTCAATCTGTATCAAATAGCCTTCCGTGCTTTTGAAAGACAGTGTTCCAAAGGATGTATCAGAGGGCCTTCCTACACAGCGCTGCTGCGGCTGAGGGGCTTGGCGTCCTATCCAGGTACACCAGAGCTCTTCCTCACGTAGCTAAAGATGTTTATTGGCAGAATTTCATTGTAACAAGCATGGTCTCCTGAAATTTTTATTAAGACTGTGGACAGACACACTCACACTTATTCAATCAACTTATGAACTGTTTTATTTCTGTTAACAAAAATGTCTACCTAGCTATACACATCACCTTGTTTCTCTTAGGGAAGTGGTCATTGCAGTATGTTTTTTTTTTTTTTGAGGGTATTTATTTTATATTTTACTACAGGGTCTATAGAGTCTCACTACATTGACCGGGCTCATAGTGATCCACCTGTGTTCAGCCTCCCAAGCGCTGGGATTACAGGCACCCTCCACCACACCCAGTCTCAATCACTGTCCCAGTGCACCCCATGGGCAGGGCCAGCGTGGCACACCATGGATTGAACCCCTGCCACTTCGTCTGCCTAAGCAGGTGCTTTAATCTGCTGAGCTATTTGGCTGGCCCTTTTTTATTTTATTTTATTTTATTTGTACTGAGAATCAAACACAGGGCCTCGTGCTTCTCAGGCAGATGCTGTACCACTGAGCTGTAGTTTGGATCCAGAGAGTACTCATTTTAAGGTTTAAATTAAACATGATTAACATCAAGAAAATTCAACATTATTTATTGCCTTTTACGCCCTTAGAATCAAAACTGTGATTGCATTTAGACACAATATCATACAGTTTCTGATATGGCAGAGGTGTTAATATTTGGAGCCAAGAACCAATGTGAAAGTTGTTATAGGCATTTATTTTACACGGATAAATAATTGAAAAGCAATAGAGGAAAAAGCTACAGAGATTGTTATAAAGTGGCAAACAACATGATAATAAATAGTAAAGTCATTTAGTTATCTTTGTGTTCCCTATAGACAGTACTTTATTCATTCATTCACGCATCTAGGTGATTTTGTAAAGTTATCAAAATATTTGACGTGGGTTCAAGTCAGACCTCATTTTTGTGGATGTGAGTAAGAAAGGGAAAATTATTAGACAACGTAAAAGACTAAAACATTTCTGAAGAGCCCCTAGGTGTTTACAGGCAACAAAGTAGAAGACCTAGGCATCTTCAAATTTGACATAATATGTATCTATTATATCCTAAAAAAGAATGAACTTGCTTTGACACCTCTGTAAGACCTTTCTAAACAGAGAATCTGTAGAATGTCTTACAGTGTGTCTTCTTATTTATTCTCATCAATGTATAGAGATATTTGAACCTGTCTTTTATTAAATTGGTTCTTTGATAATAATCTACCACAACATGACAGGTTGAAAGATAAAATGGTAAAAATATTGAGGAACTTATTAGGACAACCCATTGAGGAAAGAATACATGTTTTATGCTGTATGTACATTTATAAGATACCAAAAAAGAAATACACCACAGAAAAACAATGTTAGAAAGAATTGATCTTAAGTAAAGGTTACTTTGAAAGGATTTTTGATTTGTTATGTTAAGAAAATGTATGATTTCAATTGGGTAACAAATTAGATATTCACAGAAAAGGCAATAGACTCTTTTGTCTCATTTTGCCTCAGGGATATGATAGCTGAGAGATTAAATAGGTAACAGGCAATACTGGACCCTGGTCCACTGTGCTCTATTTCTGGGTGTGAATCCCACTTGCTGCATTGCCCTTTAGGCTGCTGGGGTTGACACCTCCTGTGGCACTTGCTTTGTTTTCTTAGCTCATTCCCAAATCAATGAACTATATTCGGGATTTAAAAATACTTTTCCTGCTTTCTGTTTTGGAGAATGTAGACGGCATTCTCAGCTACCTCAGCTCTTGCCATTTAGATCTTTTGCTCTGTGTTCTTCTATCTCTTCAAAATGTCTTCTAATAAAATAAGAAAAATTTGGAATTAAAATATCTTGTTGTATATCACAGCAAATGAGTTCAAAAGCTGATATTATAGGAATGGTGTCTACAGTTGAGTAGAGGTTGTATTATCTAGGAAAGTAGATGGAGTCATGGTAAAAAAAAAAAGCTGTCTTTATTTTAGTAGGTTGGGAGTCTGGAAGAAAACTGGGTCTTCATTACCTTTAAATTTTAAATAACGGAGATTTCCAGTTACACATAGGTTTCCCTTAATTGCCTGAGGATAGAGCATGACATTGATTCCTCGTGTCAAGATATCATTACTTACATATAAAACAGGTATCAGACCTCAAATAGAAGAGGTTTGCAACATTTCGAACACCTTGCCGTGGGAGCCAAATCCACCTCACTGACCATTGTATTCTCTAATTTGCTTCCTTTCCTCATTACTGGGTCTTAAATCTCCTGTTGAAACACAATGTTTAATAATGTGTTTAAAGCTTTTTATGTTCATTTCCATTTTGTTTGAGTTTCAGAAGTTTGTGTTTAGTTATTATCTGGATACAAGTTTTATTTATCGTGTTGGGAGTGGGGAGAGTTTACAATTGAAGGAGATTGTCAATAAATATTCCATATCAGTCTGAAGATCAGTGACATTTGTTGAAATCTACCATTTCTCTGATTTATTGAAGTAGAGATTGCTATCCAACTACTAGTTTTCCATTCTCACTAGCTCCTGTAATTATTTCTACAAGGTGGCACATAACTAAACATTATCAAGGAGTTTTACAGCCTGAGGCCTGCTATTACTGGGTATTATAACTGGCTGTAATCATTCTAATGGGCTAAGACGTTGCAACTAATTTACCTGTGTTCCAGAAATGCCAAAATTGTCTGAGAGTTTTATTCTGCATTCAGCCATTACTGTGAAGGAGGATGTATTTCTTCTCATTACGTTGCAAGTTTCAGTGCAAATCCAACCGTCAAACAAAAGTTGGACCTAAAAGCTTTTAGATTACAGAGATTATTAAAGATTCTACATCAGGTAAAAATGTAATTGCTCCATATCTTTCATTGTTTCTTGCATTCTCTCTTCCCTTCCTGCATATTTTACACTTTCCAGTTTGACTGCTGGGTCAAATCCAGCACACAAAGAGATGGGTTTTAAGGCTGGGGAACTGGAGTGTTCTTTTTCATAAGAAATGAAATGCTTCAAATTTCTCTTCTAAATTGATCGCAAAATTTCCATTGTGATTTTCATTTTAAAATTCTTTTATGTCTATGTAAACTCATGCATTGCCTATAAAGGAACAATATTCCTGGCCATCTGAATGCTTAACAGAGAGCGAAGGAAAGGCTGCATTCCTGCACAGCACATTGACACATGAGTATTTTCTTCACTTCATTTTCTTTCCTTTTTTCCATATCTACCCATCCTTTTCAATACTTTGACTTTCTTCTACTTTTTTGTTCCGTGCTTTCCTATTGGTTCTCTCCTTTATTACTCCTCTCCATAGTTGAATTTAATTGATTCATTTCCCCTCCCTCTCTTTATACAAAGGTTCTTCACGGGTAGTTTCTATAGTGGTCATACTATAAAATTAACCATATGCTTCACAGGGCATGCTTTTAGGGAAGAAAGTGCCCTAGTTATCAAGGACATCCTGTTAGGAATATCAGTCTCTTCCACATACTCAGGGTACCACTGCTGCGGGGGTTACATTCTCAGTCTCTGGAATAAGACATACTCAAGTCTTTCACCTTTTCCAAGTCTATGTCATGTCTTGTCTTGTGAACTAATTTTTATACTCTCTTGTCTTTCCACTCCTTATTTATAAAGTAGGAAGAATATTAGCAGCTAACTCAAAATTGCTGTGAAATAATAACACAAAAATAGACATTGTTTGGCCACATAATGAGCACTATGGACAAATGTTAATGTTATGTGTTGATATTTTTATGTAATGATATATAGTACACACAAATTACCTCATATTATACATTTTACTGTGAGTTCACCTGAGGTCATTCTCCAGCTTGATTTGCAAATATGTTCCCATATAATAGCAATTTGTCTGATGAAATGGAGTGGATGCTTTTGTGTAAGTTTCCAGAAAAAGTCTCTAAATAGAGGAATATAATATTCATTTTCTTCACTGATTTGAATTTTTAAATGATTTTATATGGTGGCTAAAGTTCCAGCAGTTGTTTATGATCATTAAAGTAGAGTCTTTCCTGGCAGAGGGGAGATGAAATAAACTGATAACTTTATGGATGGCCATTAGTAATTCTAATGGGCTCCATTGTATTTTTTAAAAATATAAAAGGTCAACTTTATTTATGTTCAAGCTATTTTAATACAGTATTAATTTTTGCAGCTGAATCTAATTCATACACAGAATTTTCACATTGTTGCATCTAATCCAATGCCTTGTTTACCGGAGTTTCTGAAATTATTTTTCATTTTGTTCAATTTCCTTGAACATGTCCCTGTTAACCACAGTGTTTAGTTTGGTTTTGTCATTTGTGACAATTTTGATGTTGGAATATTACTGGATCTTTCTGCTTGTTTTAGTCAAGTCACACTGACTTTTAGAATGAATAAATTGCCCTAATCTCTGTTTGTCTGCCTGGTTTTGAGCCACATCCTATTCTACCAGTAATCTTTGAATTCCAGTGATTTAGTTGGGACAACTATATTCATACTTCTCACAGAAGCTTCTAGACTTCAATTCTTCAAGCATTTTAAAGTTAGTGCTGATTCTCCCTTTATCATATTTTCTGTTCATTTTATTATTACTTTCTTCTTTCTTCTTCCTTTATATTATTAGCAAGTTTTCTTATTAGTGTGTCCTATGCTCAACATTAGCAATCTACTCCTTCTCATTTGTTCAAAATAAAATAAAGAGCATCTTCATTTACATATATTTTATAATGTAACTTACATCTGACAGCTTAATCTTCCTTAATACTTCTGGTGAATGCCCTTTAGAGTTAAAAGGAGAAAAATTTCACCTAATTATAGTAGTTTACATATGCAAATGTTATCAGATTTAATAATCATGTTTCCTTAGAAATGGCAAACAAAAGACACATGTATTTTAAGTAGATCATAAATCTTTTTGATTAAGTTAATGTCCTGAGTCATTTACTATGAAGAGATTATTGTCATCAGACTTCTAAACTGTAGTTTAGCCTCTTTCTTAAGCAGGTATTCTCATGTTTAGAATTAGGAGAAAGAAAAAGAATTTGGGCATGACTCATAATAAGCAAATTAATTCAGGGAACTTCAGAGAAGATGAATACTAATTAGGTGCTTCCTGACTCTTGGCAATTGTTTATCTAGTTAGCTTAAATTTCACACCTTATTGCTATGAGCTCATCTAGCTTGAAAATAACTTCAATATAGATTAGGAATAAGGACAGTATAACAATCTATGACATATAAACGCAATTGAATAAGTAGACAAGATAGCTAAACAAAGCAAATTCAACAATTTATCTCTTAGCTGGATGCTACTGAGCCCTCCATGCTAAGAAGAAAGCCAGCTGCATTAATCAGAGCAGTGACAATAGGGCAGAACTTGACTCTAACACTAAAACATTTTACTCAGTTTAGAAGTTTAGAAAATGTAATAAATATGAGAACAATGGAAATTAAATTCTGGAGAAAAATAGTTCAAAAGTGAACTATTCAGTGTAAATAAAGACTCAATAGCAAAGCCTCACTCTTGCAGTATGAGAGCTGAAAGTGTATCCAAACAGATTTCCTCTAAGTAGTCCATGCAAAAGCAAGAGAACCTCAAAGAACCTCCATTATACTGATTTGTAGCCCAAGGCTCAGAGAAGTAAGTAACTTGGCATTTAGAAGTGACAATTGGAATGAGAAAATTAAGTGCAGATTTTCAGATTGAAGTGCAAGGCCGCATGCCTCCTCTGTATTATAGTTAACTGCAGGAATCAGCCTGATGATGTGGAGGGCTGCTATTTGCAGTGGAGGGGTGAGGAGAGTCAATTAATTTTGAATTGCATTGCAAAGCAGAACAAAGATCAGTAGTTGGAAATTACAGGGAGACTGGTGTTGCTTCAATTTGAAGAGGAACTTTCTCACAATTAGAGCTGTCTAACCAACCAGTGATCTGTCCTGTCAAATATATGAGTAGCCTATAGCTGAAAACATTTAAGCTAAACCTCAAAGACCATTTTTCAGGCATGCCAGGAGAGATAACCTAATGGGTAGCACACATCACATCTAAGCCTTCATCCAAATTAAAGGTGGTATGAATGGGGCAAGATGATATTTAGGGGAGATGATCCGTATCCTCGGACTTTAATATTCGAGGGTTATTGATATCCAGGTGACCCTGAAGTGCTATAAAACCAAGCAATAGAGTTCAAGATTGAAATTTACTGCATAAGCTCCTTTAATACAGATTTTTAGTTCAATTGGCATGTTTGATGTGTTTGAATATGATCAGCTGATTCTTTCCTTCTAAGATATTTAAGATTTATTTTTTATTAAACTGATTTTTTTTTTGGTGGGACCAGGGATTGAACTCAGGCCCTTGCACTTGTCAGGCAAGTGCTTATTCTACTGAGCTATCTCCCTGGCCTTATTATTGATGCTCTTGAAAACATCGTGTTTTCTATGCTAAGACGATGTGAATTTTTCTTAACTGAAGTAGTCCTTCCAGCTATGCTTTTCATTTCTTTCAGAAGGCTAAGAGTTCTAATTAGACATACCAAATAACTGCCATAGACTTTGGAGGTGAAGGGAGGGAACTGGACTACTGTTTAAATCGGCAGTAAAATCAAATTTAAGAATTTGGTTATAGAATTATACTCTGCTAAGGGGAAATCAGACTTTCACCAGCCAACATATGAATTTCTCATCTCTTTCCTTTTACATTGTATGGAGCACAAACAATTCCCTGTTCATCTATGCATTTATAATAACACAGATTATTTTCCCAAGGAAAATGTCACACCCTGAAACAAATGCCACATCTGAGAGATGGACTTTGACATGATTCCTGGGAGACCTCACCACGGCTGCTTACACACCACACAGAGTTTTGAAACTACACTTTGATTTTGCCAGGAACCCAACTCCTAGTCTATGCATTATGCATCTGAAATTAAACAGGCCCTTCTGATAACTGCTTTCATATGTAATAGATTTTAAATTGTGTATGAATTCTCAAACTATGGACTTTGTCTATTTCTTTGTGTCTATCATTTTCACTTACCTAAAAAAATACTTCCTTTAAGTTTTCAAAGTGAGATTGAATATTAATTTTATGACTGTCATTTTTCTCTTAATTATTTAATATTAATTTTTTGCTATTTACAAATTTTGTAACTTTCTGTATAGAAAGATTTCCTTTCAAAAACTTAGGTTGGTTCCTGATATATTGTTTCTGATAGCATGCTGTATATAGCCTATTCTTTTTTATTTTTATTTTTTTCGCAGAACTGGGGATTGAACTCAGGCCCTTGCGCTTACCAGGGAAGCGCTTATTCCATTGAGCCATCTCCCCGGCCCAAATATATAGCCTATTCTTTATTTTCTAGTTGTATATTGTGAATATATGAAGCTATAATTAAAATTTAGATATTGATCTTATACTCTGTAGTGTGGTTAAACTTATTTAATAATGTAACATACTGTTTAAAATTAAAATATTTTGAATGTTCTTACGAATTTTCTACATTGATAATCATGCAAATAGGATTTTCTTTTAATCCTTCAGTCTTTTATTTACCTTAGAATTATTTTGCTTTATTCCACTGGGTAGATAGAGCACTGACAACTTAGGGATAAAAGTGGAAATCTTTGCCTTATTTCCTACTTTAAGAAAACAGAGCTCTCCACCTCACAACAAGGTATCGTGTGAGCTGCCAGGTTTTCATAGATGATCTTCATCAGATAGATTCTTTTAGGTTGCTCATAATTCATTGAAATTTACTAAATTATTTTTCTGCATCTATTGAGATTGCCATGCAAATTTTCTTTATTTTCTAAAATTGACATACATTCATCTTTGAAATGTTACACAAATCTTGCAATCCTAGAATAAACTTCGCTTGGACTTTGTTGTTGGAATCAACTTGCTACTATTTTCCTGAGAACTGGCTACTTACCCATGATGGGTATTAGTTTGCAATTTTCTCTTCTTTTTGGTACTCTATCTTTCTCATTCTTTTTTCCCTATTTGTCAAAATATTATTCATACTGTATCTTGGGAAACATTTTCTATTAATTAGTATTGTGAAAACAGACTTATAAAACGCCATAAATTTACTTTACATATTTGATAACTTTGGCCATTCCTGGTTTATTTATTTATTTTTTTATTTTAGGGAAGTGTATACAGGGTGTTCAGGGTCTCACTACTAGATGGGACTCGTAGTGATCTGTCTGTTTACAGCCTCTCAAGAGCTGGGATTATTGGTGCACCATGCCCAGTCTCAATTGCTGTCTCAGTGCGCCCTGGGGTGGGTCAGGCACAGGAGGCCTAGGGATCGAATCCCTGGCCCCTGAGCCTGCTTGTAGGTACTTTAATCTACTGAACTATTTGGCTGGCCCTGCCATTCTGTTTTTAAAAAAGCAACTTCTGGCTTCGTAATGATCTTAGTTCTTTTCTATACATTAATTTACATTTATCTTTATTTTCTCCTGTGTCTTACATTGGCTTTAATTTGTTAATTTATGGGGTTTACTGGTTAGCTCAGTTGTTTAAGTGCCTGCATGGGCAAACCCAAGTAGGTGCTGGGGATCACTGTTCAAACCCCAGCTACAGATCCTCCTTTTGGGCTGCCTGAGCTAGCCAATGGGGGGAAAAATCCTTTTCAAAATTAGAGCCTGCAAAATAGCTCAGTGGATTACAGTGCCTGCTAGCAGGCTCCGGGGCTGGGGGAGTGATGTTCCTGCCTGTTGTGCCGGCCCCGCCCCAGGGGCACACTGAGACAGCCATTGAGACTGGGTGTGATGGTGCGTGCCTGTAGTCCCAGCTCTTGGGAGGCTGTAAACAGGAGAATCACTAAGAGTCCAATCTAGTAGTGAGACCC
>NDGN011508196.1:0-10517 GCA_002564285.1 Tympanoctomys barrerae
TGAAAGCAAGCAAGGAAAAGGACATCTTGGTCCTCCTGTAAATAGGAACCCGAGATGCTTTTATCAGAGGAGGTATTTGGGCAATGTCTGTCCCTACTCAGACTTTGTGAGGTGTAGTGAATCCCTTTCTTGAGAATTTTGGAGCAGCACCCAAGGCCTGAATGAGCCTCCTGTCACAACATAAGCCAACCAAGATGAGCAGCAATGTTTTGCGTGGTAGTTGGGCAAGAAGAAAGGAGTCTTAAAGTCAAGTGAACTATCATCTGGCTGCTTTCATTCACTCTGAAGGCATCGTGCTCTGTGGGATATGCGTGAATCTCTCCCATTTGCTGGAGTGAAGAACAGTACCCACAAGTCATCAATGTTTTATAAGCTCTGACTAATCTCATTTATAGTTTTTTCTCTCTGTCTGTCCTGGCCTTTCTTGTCTCTATCTACTGATTAGGAACTTTTGCATTTGATGATATTTTGGTGTCACTTTTCTGCACTATTACTATTTTTTAAATCATGTGAAAGCATGCACGCAGTGGAGTTGGGGATGGATGGGGCATTAGGGAAGCCTGCTCTCCCAAACCTTTCGATTGCTTTGAAATATTTTGCTTGGAAATAGCAGCAAATAAATCTGCAGCTCTGCCTTCCAGCAGCAGCAGCAGCAGCAGCAGCAGCAGCAGCAGCAGCAGCAGCAGCAGCAGCAGCACAGTGCATTTCCAGGATCCTCCTAGCTTTGACCAAGCTGGTGCCAAACAAAAATAGTGATGGGCTCATAAACATTTAGCAAATCATGGTAATGAATGTGGCCAGAGCAGATAGAGCCAGCATGTATGTGTTTTTTTAATCATGGATCATTTAGTACAAAGATGACTCTTGGATGTTTTGGCAAATTAATTCATATTGCACTTCAGAGAAGGGAGAGAGCATCTGGGTTGTCGTCCACAGAGCTGCATAAGCTGTGTCAGCTAGTAAAGTTGCTGCTGCTGCTGCTGCTGCTGCTGCTGCTGCTGCTGCTGCTGGCATGTCATGGGAAAGCAGGGGTGGAACTGTAAGATTTGGGGCACTCTTTGCTGCTTTGCCCAGGGTTTAGGGAAGACAATGCCACCTCTCTCCAGAGATTCTAACTGTGCTTGTTGTGTAAAGTCAGCATATTCAGGGCAATGACATAACCACTAAGAATCATTGGCTATAACCTGAGTGGCATCCACAGTGCCATCTTCTTTGAAATCTGTTCAGATATGTAATCTTGGACAGTTATATATATTGGATATTGCCCCCTCACATCAGTCATTCTTTCACTCTTGACATTTCATGCAATCCCAGATAAAAGATCTCCTGTGGCCTGAGTATTTGGCAGGTGCTAGTTAAAAAGCAAACATTCCGAAAGGAAAATGGATTTGGAGGAATTTCTAGCTTTAGGTATTCTAAGTCTTAGTATTCTAAGACACTAGGTAGAAGGAGAGGGAGATATAAATTAATTCAGATATAAAATATTAACATCTTTCACCATCTTTGTTCTTCTAATAACCTTCTCACTAATGGTTGCTGTCATCCCGATCCTCCACTGCATGAAGTCCCAACTCTCAGAGGGACCACACCCGGCACAACCAGGAAATGGAAACAACTGGGTTTTCTTTCTTCTTCCAGTGTTGCCTTTTTTGTTCTGCTGCATGCAGTTCCCTATACCCCTTTCAGAGAAAAATTAGGAATGTAGCTTTTCTGTAGAAAATCACTTTCACCCATTTTCCCCAGCTTTTCTTCTTAACTAGTGTCAGACTTCTGCAACATTTAATCCTAGGAACCATCCTTGTTCTTCTCTGTAGAAAGAAGATACAGGGGCAAAATTAGAAGACAAATTTAGCAGCAGGTAAAAAGAGAACATTGGGAACAAGCATATTTTAATGATTTTTATGGCTGTAGTCTTGTTCCTGGATATTTATGATTTTCTTCCAGACTATGTAAGAAAACAGTATTGCTTTTAGCCTATTAAAAGAGTTGTGCTGCAGCAGAAGCAGACATAGACTGTGGTGGGTTCAGGGACTTTGGTGGTAGAAATGAAATGTGTCTGTTGAGACATTTCAGAAATGAGTTGAGTTGGATGTGTCAGTGAGTCTTAGGGAGAAAAAAGCATTTTCATGTTATTGAGTAATAAAGTATTTTGATATATTGATTGATGAATAGTTCTGCGACTATCTTCATACATGAGTCTAACATTTAAAAGTATTAATCCACCGAGCCTGTGTTTAGTTACCTTGTTGCTAAAAAGTTTCAAAGAGTCCGTGAAAGTGCTGACAGGTAACCATTTCATGGTCTGACCCCCAGCAGCTTTAGGGGGGTGCTTATTAGGATGGTGGTAATATTTCATATTTATAGAGAGTTTAATTTGTGCCATATGTGCCCAAGAACTTTATGTGTACTAATTAATCTTTATAACAACCTCATTATGTAAGGATTTATATTACTCCCATTTTTCATGTGAGGGCATAGAGAAACTAAGGAACCGACCTAACATCATCATGCTATGAATGGTGACTCAGGATTCAGAAATAAGCATCCTGTTTTCTAAGCCCATTTTCTTAATTACTCCCATACATTGTCACTGCTTGGATTATCTTTGCTTTTTTGGATTATCTTCTACTACCAAAATATGGGACAGCTTAACACTTTCCTCCTGCACTGTCACTTCAACCTATCAGAAACATCTACGCTGCGCAAGGCAGAACCCCGAGGGCCCTGATACCGTTGTGCTGCTGTCCAGGCCATTAACTTAAGCTTTCACCCTTCTTTAGGTTTTCAGCGATCAATGTACGCCACCAAGAGAAAGGCCTTCTCTGAAGAATAGAGAAAAAATGACAGTGCTTAGCACTTACAAAAGCTGAGGCACAGGATCTGGCTGACTCCATATCTGCCTGAGTTCTGGTTGGCCTCCTGATAATTACTCACCTTTATGAATTTACACTGTCCATCCGGGGCCACCAACCCAAATCTGGTAGCATGCTGTAGCGATGGGAGCTTGTTGCCAAGTTGCTGTTATTGGCTAAGCGCAACCTGCACCTAGCTGTGCTGTCTTAGTAAATAACCAAGCTGGCCTCCCCCAGGCTGCCTTCCTTAGGCTCACAGCCAGTTTGCCACCTCTGCTGCACTTTATCTCTATTAGTTACACAGATTGGAAAGTTGCCACTGGCTTTTGATGTCAGATAATGTGCCATCCAGCTACACATTAATAAATAAAGACAGACAGTAGAATCGCAGCTTTGGGTCTATCTGTGGTGAAAAGACCGACTATGGGTCTTGGAGAATTCAAATCCTGAATAAATCCAAGAAATTTCTTTAGAATCAGGGAGAGTACTTCAAGGCTGTGCACATGCTAGTTTGTGTCCAGGGATGTGCTAGATAGCCATAATTGAAAACATAAAGGAGGAGATAGTGTACTATTATCATTTTTATACCCACCTGCAGTTTTGTGGGAGAAACATGAGAATACAATGGAAATAGCTAATGAACAGGGCATGGGGATGTTAAAGTAAAGCTTAAGACGTGCAGTTTGGATAAGGATTGTTAGAGGAGCTTTGTAGTGCAACATGAAGCCTGTTTCTAACTAGGCGTGTGTGTGGCTGCTTTAACAATGCTGTCATTCCATAGGCCTATGAAATACAAAATGTTAGATCATGATCACTTTGTTCAGAGCAGATCTGCTAGGACTGAGTAAAAAAAATGACCACTAGTCTTTTGCTACACTGATTGCGAATGGATAAATGTGCCAGCAAAGTGTCTATGCCACTACTTGTGAGACACGGGTTGCTGCTTTTCTTGATCATGAAATGTCCAACAATATGGCATGGTGCAGTTGTCTAAAACATTCATCCATTTATCCACCAATCTGCTCATCCACTTTTTTCCATCAACTATTACAAGTTGCCACTAGATCCCTGGTTCAGTGCTAACCTTATGAGATACTTCACATGTCATGTAGCTAAAACGTAGAGTTTGGTGAGTATACTGGTTATAATTCTGGCTCTTTTCTTCATGCACGATGAGGCAGAATGAGTGTCACTTTAGTTACCTTGGCTTTGACTTCATGTTTATGTGTGAGAAGTTGGCTGTCTTTGTTGTATGTAACTGTGCTCTACTGCGTGTATGGTTTCTTTCTACGGGTTCACTGGGCATATTCTAGAATAGTGGTCCTTGACCTGGGGCTTTTTTTCTCACCTGCACCCCAAAGGACATTGGATGATGTGTGGAAATGTTGAAGAACAGTGGCTGCTACTGTGACCCAGTGGATGGAGATCAAGGATACTGTTAAAAATTCTATAGCGTGCAAGACAGTTCTTCCCAACAAAATCCTGTGTAGTCTAAACTTCCACAAATGCCTATGATAAGAAATGCTGCCACAGAAATGCTGCCAGGAAACCAAGCTGGGAGCACACTGAAAGTCCCCAAAGTGGAGCCACATTTACTTTCTTGTTGTCATAGGCATGCATTTGGGAGGCAATAAACTTGAACTTGCAAATTTTATTTTCTACAATTAAGCTTAAATTATTTCTTAATTCTCCTACTATGGCTCTTAGTCAATTTAGAATTCATATACAGACACTTCAAGCTTCAGATCCTTTTCTTATTCTTCTATACAGGTCTGAATTTACCTCTGTGTCTCATAAAGCCATCTTGGAATTGAGGAGACTTAAAAGAATTAAGCACAGGTCAAGCCCCCTGGAGCGCTTAGTCGTACTCATCTATGCTCTGCTCTTCCTACATTGCCCAGCTTTTCTTCTTGCTACTTTTGTCCTAACCCGCCATAACTACCAGCACTTGCCACTTGTGCAGTAGCATGTTCCCATCCCACCGCGAAGGACAATTTTTCCTTAGCCCTCCTCCACTGTATTCAGACTTTGGGGTCCCTAGCAATATTAAATGTGCTGTGAAATCTCAGTCTAGAGTTTGCTCAGATGCTTTATGTCTGCACCTCACCTGGAAACATTTCTGCATTTGGTTGTATTCCCATGCTTGAGCAGGACGTCTGAGAAGCCCTTGCCCCAGTCTGACAGTGGCGTAAAAAGTGGGTATTGCTCTCTGGCTTTTGGTTCTCCTGATCCTTCTTATGCCTCTTTCATAGAGACTCCTTTGCAACAGCTCATGCTACCATTACCCTCTTCTCCATTCTTTCCTTTTCCTAGTAGGCTGAAATTTATTTCTTTTTAAGAATGAAAAATGGCTTCTACATAATCTGGCATTCTTTCTAATCTCATTGTATATAGTATAAAATTAATGCTCTTATTTTTATCAAAACTTACACTTCAATAAGTGCTTTATTCTGTGAAAACTATGGCTCTTGAAATAGAAAAACTTTATCTTCTAAGTTAATAACACTGCCTTGAATTTCAAAATCCTAAGTATAAAAATTGGCTGTAATGCGGCAGTGTTTGGCCTCTCTTAATGATACGAATGCTACTGAGTCAATGGAAAGTAAGTTTCAGGATTAATAGTTGCAGTTTTAATGTGCTTTAAAATATAATCTGCTTTTTAAAAGGAAAAGAGAGAAGAAAGGAAGGTAGGTAGCAAGGAAATGCAAGGTCATCTCTATTCATATTCTTTCATCACACAATGATCTGAAAATGTGAAAGCCAGGGCCTTTAGTTGCCTATGTTCCTTCCGTAGTATATAATTTTTCTCCCTACATTACCATGGGAACAGAGGCTTCTGGGATTTCCACAAGGAAGAAGGAGACCCATGTGAAAATTTTCCCTTTAAACACATTGTCAAGGTAAAAATTAAGATAATTGAAAACACTTCCCACAAACATTTGGCTAGACAACAATCATATATTATTCCTATCTAGAACACTTGCTTTGAACACCAAGAAATTTTCAAAGAGATTAAAAAAAAATCCAGGACCAAAGTAATGAATGTAGTTATCAAATTTAGAGATTGGGGAATCAATTTTCCATCTTCTACTAATTTTTAGTATAGGCGATATTTTTTTCCTATTATTTAGAAAAGTAAGATTTTATTTCCTAAAGACAGGAAAAAGGCTTATGTGGAAGGCTTTGTCTGTTCATTTATTCAATAGTATTTAGTGAACATGGATAAACCCAATGGATAAACCTGATGGTATAGTCTACTGCCTAAAAGACTAGCCCCTGGTGGTGCCTGGGTTGTTAGCTAGTGACATGACTCTGAATAAGACATTCTTTTCATATAGCTTAGCACTGCTTAAAACTAAGGGCTATTTCTGTGCTTCTGTTTAAGTTGTTCAAGTCAATACCCTTTCTCCCACACCATTTCTTAGAATTTAATAGACACGTGAATGTAACTCCTACATCTAATGATGTAAATTTTCTATAATTAAATACTCAATCATTTCTATTTCACCTATGTTATCTTATTTAGCCATAATTATCTACTAAACCACACAGCAAATAGCAATTAGTAATCTAATGAACATAAACCATTGGCAATCTAAGAACTAAAATCCATGTAGACTCCAAATGAGCTTTCTGTGTTTTGGATAAAGCCTAGGCTATCACATATACATTTTTAATCAAAATGAGCTAAAAAAAAATAGATATTGCTGCTGAAAAAAAATACAAAACAAATTGTATTCCTTTTCATTCCAATGAATCCCCTAGCTTGAGCAAGATTAAACCAATGGAGGGTCATGATGGAAGCTCACACACTTATCTGGTAGGTCAGATTTAAATTAAAGACAGAACATCAAACTTTAAGGCAGGAAAGCATTCTAAAAAATGCAGCTATTCAGTGTTCTGCCACAGGAATCATTCATTATAAACTTCTATTCATTAAAAGAGATGTGGATAATAAGATTTTCAACTCAAAGCTTTGTTATCTGGTGGGAGCTAACATTTTATGTTAAGGAAGCTCTTGGAAGGGCACATTTCTATGTGGGTTTTAATAAAAATGTCACTTACCCACTATGCTAAACTTAACACATGCCAATATGTATTATGAATTCTCTGTCAGTGTTGATATTTCTACCTTATCCTGAAGTGGACAATCTTGATATCAATATTAAATGATAATTTTCCAGGTTGACACATTCACATTTGCCTTTGACTTAGGGTAACTTATAACTTCTGTTAGATGACTGTGTGACCCATTTCTTCTGGAGTTGTTGTTTAAGATAAGACTTCACTTGCATTCTGGAGTCCAGATGGAGTACATGCTTGTGTATAAAAGTGTTCAAGCACATTCATGTATGTGAGGTAAAAATAGTACAGAACGATAGCAATGTGGCATGAATCTTATTTTCATCCTATCTCAATGTGAAAGATTGTAATTCTGACCAGTTGGCTCCAATCCAATCTGCCTTCACACTGGGTAATTTCGGAATGCAGTGTACAGTGTTTCTTTACCCTATCTTCCCTTGCCCAGGTGAGTATTTGATGACGACAGTGATGGGCTTCAAAGCAGTCTTTATAGCTACTAGTCAATGTATTTTAAAGCTTAGGCTAGTAGATTCCTGGGAATCTAATAAAAAGCCATGCTTTTTGCCCTTTAAAAATTCACATGGCTTAAAAGAGATGAATAAATACAGTAACTGCTGTGTTTTGCTCTTATCTGAAATTTCTTTTATAGCAGACAGTGTTATGTTATTTTGTTATTATAAATTCAACATTGGCTAAGGTTGCATCTCGATCCCTATTGCCTTACTTTTCTGTAGGTGAGAAATAGAATCTTGGCTCTACCACTTAGATGCAATGCTTTTGCTTTATGTTTTCCATTATTCTGTGATGTCTCAATATTCAAAGTGAAAACAACAAAGAATCAATTTGAAATAACAAGATCTAATCTATAGAAGGAACTGACTGCCATTTGTTTTTCTTCCTAAGTGTTCATTTATGCAGGAAAAGCCACAAAATAGAGCTTGTGGCACATCTGAACTGTATCAGGTTCTATTTAATGAAGAGAAACATTTGGGGATGCATTTCTGTAGTTGTGGAAAAGGAAATTAATAAAAGGTGGAGATAATCATATCTTCTATGGAAGCCATGTCAGCCTGAAATTCAGGTATGACTGCCTCCCACGGAGGTTTACACAGCAAGATAAACCCAGCTGCTGATTGTCTGACACTTTTTTGCAACAAGCTGTCACAATGCAATGTGATGAAGATATATCAAAGCACCATCCACCCCCACAGGTCAAAATATTCTAATATCTTGTATTTATGTAGCACCTGGCTCCAGGGACCTCACAGTGCTGACACACAACATTACTCCCTGATTACATTTCACAAGCCCCTGCAGGGATGGGGTGGTGCTGCGCAAATCTAGCAAAACCAGCCATAAGTGAATTCTCCAAGCGAGGAAACAGAATGGCACCTGGAACTCCAGCTCTAATTTTGAACATTGAATGCAAAACTGTATTTTGAATCAGAGGAAAGGAGGCTTGGGCTGACCATCAGAAAGGGCTTTGTCTCTAGAGCAACATTAATGAAAAATTAGGTTCTAGGTTAGAGTGGTCATGGCTGTTAGCGGTGGGCATTATAGATTCTTATTAAGTAATAAGTGGAGACACCAGTTATCAGAGAAAGACTGACTGTTGGTTCTCTGACTGCTATACATTTCCTCTGTGTCAGCAGCTCATCAATAAATGGTAAAAGAACCTGGCTTATTTAAATCTACATCATGCTATAACCCTACTTGTGGGAGAGAATTGTAACAGATGCAGGGGAAATTTGTCGCTTGCAGAGCATCATACACATCTGAACTATCTGAGAACTGGCAAACATCTCAGTTCAGCAATTTAACACATTTATTAGGGGCAATGGAATACACCTCTATATCAAAGGGACATGTATTAAACCTTTCTCACTAGATTTCCTGGATGTGAGTATCAGCGTTTTCATTGGCTGTGCTGTGGAGCATATGGAAACCTCACAGTACAGAAAAACATGTGGCCTTGATTTCAAAATAATATCCTCAGGATGAAAACAATTTTATAAAAGAAAATGATAATACTGAGCATGTCTCCCTTCTCCCACCTTGGTTTTTCATCTTTCTGGTAAGTGGGCTGGGAAAATAATTTCTTGTCTTTTGTCATCAGATTGATATAGTATTTGCAAGCAGGTGAATGATAGTAATCTTATTTTTACATGTGAAATATCCAGCAAAACCCTCAACAGCTTCAAACAAGGACACTAATTATATATTGATTAATGTACCAATATGTTATCATTACCATCAGAATCAAAAAGAGAAAACACATGTAACGAATATAGGTTAATATATTTTGAATCCTTTTCTTTCATATTGAGGATAAATAAAAGTATATCAGACACAGAGCTTCTTACACCAAGGCAACTGAGCACCCTCCTTGAAGACCAGGGCTTTGGTGAGTCCTCTCAAGTCTTCCTATAGTTGCCTTTCTTCTCGTATTTACTTAGAGTATACTCTTTCATTAGAAACCACACCATACATACCTAAAACCCAGAAAATTCCTATTAACTGGGCTCAAATTCACTCCCAGTGCTTTGTATGTCTGTGGCCAATCTTTGGAAGGTCTGAGGACAAGCAACAGTTGTCTCAGGATATATGGGTGGAGCTTGGATTTCTGGGTTGCATATGTCAGGTGGGGTTGTGGGATGGAAGGATGGCTCTACTATGAGCTATGGATCTCTACCTGTATGGTTTTCCTACACCTAAAAATACTCAATGTGTACCTGTGTTGTGGTATGTCAAACTTTCTCAGTCATCACCCTTACTTCAGCCAATACTTCCCCTTAGTTGAGTTGACTATAGAAACATATTTTTCTTTTTCCTTGAATAACTACAGAGCACTGGCCTTCTTCCTTCTTGTTAAAACCCAAAGGACAACATCCAACTGAGCTTCTACTTGTTCAGTCTTTTCAAATTGTTGTAGGGGAAAAAGTTGCCAAAGGCAGAGCACATATGTTCAATCAAGAAAAATGCTGGTCCACACAAATGAAGAAGGCAATTAGGAAAGATGTCAGTGGGGATGGTTTAAATGCTTGAGGAAAAATTGTATTGAGGTACTCTTTTACATGTATATATCTATGTATGTATGTAACTGACTGTTCCCTGGCCTATTTTACTCCTGGGTTCTTTGTCTAATTTTCCATCAGTTATTCTTTTAACTCTGCTATGGCAGAGTTTGGTAAGGCTCAGTATCAGCAGGGCTTTGAGATGATTAGACCGAGTAGTTGCCATAGGTTAAGAGCACTGGTGTAATTTCAGAGAAGCTAGCAAGGTCTTGTCTATGCTTCTGGTATGTAGCTTATAGCTCAGGAATAGGATGAGGGAGCAGAAAAGGAATACAGAATAGAAGATATGAGGGGCCTGAGATGGAAATTGAAGTGAGTGAAGCGGTGAATGGTGCAGATAGGAAGTGCTCATGTAATTAGTCATCAGTAAGAGTTTAATTGTGGAGGGTTGCATAATAAATACCTACCTACAAACTGCAACACAGGCACTCATAATAATTTCTTAGGGTAACTTTCTTTCTTTCTTTCTTTCTTTCTTTCTTTCTTTCTTTCTTTCTTTCTTTCTTTC
>NDGN011508200.1:7771-22014 GCA_002564285.1 Tympanoctomys barrerae
GAAAGGTTTATTTAGCTCACAGTTATTGGAGGTTTCAGTCCATACTCAGCTGGCTCCAAGGCAAACTGGCACATGGCAGAGGACAACCTTTCATGGTGGTGACAAAGAACAGAGAACAAAAATGGCACGACCAGGGGCAGCAATGTCTCTCTTAAACTGCATTCAGGCTACATGCCCCAGGCTGGGTGTAGTACTCACACCCACAATCCCAGTGGATCATGAGTTAATCACAAACTCTAGAAGTCCGCCCCATGACTGCATGAGGCTTTGGAAGAACTAGACACAAACCATAACAGTGGCATTCTTCTGTTGAAGGTAAAACCATAGACAAAGAAACAGACTAGGTTGGCAGGGAATAGACAGGTCAATTACAATGAGTAACACAAAAGAACTGGGTTGCAGAAGCTGGGGGTAGGACGATGGGGGGAATGCTTTGTATACAGATGATGGAAGTTACACAACCTAGTGTATTTGCCAAAACTCACACAGCTAGGAGCTGGGGATGTAGCTCAGTGATACAGTGATTGCCAAACACATCCCAGGCCCTGGGTTCAATTGCAAGTACACACACACACACACACACACACACACACACTTTTTTTTGGGAAAATAGGCCTGGGCCACATGACTATCCTGGACTGTCTGCCTCTACCTCCAGACATTGCCTGGACGCCCCTCGGAAATCTAATATAATGGTCGGCAGAGAGGATTCTCCATCCAATCCCTGTGCACATTTTAATACCAGCCCCTGACTGGCACTCTCAAAGTACAGAACAATAGCTATATTGTATGCAGCTCCATAACGGCCGCTGCATAAACATTAGCAACAAGTTCCATGGTGACTCCCTGCTACTGGCCTTCGCAGCTGCTGGGCTCCCAGGACTTGAGGATGTGCCCAGGGTAACATGGAGTCTGGATCTAGTTCAATGTGTCAGTCTCAAATCTATAGCTCATAACAGTCTCAGCCCTTGGAAACTCCCCGTAATAATGCACTCCAAGACCCACCCACCCCCAGCCCCCTGGGTCAGGCTATCCTTGATGACCTCCCAGGGAATAGTGTACCCTAAAGCTCTGAATGGCCAGGGTTAATCCCTAAGAGTCAGACCATGGAAAATCCATCTGCTTAGAAGGGACTCCGACCAGGGGCGCATTTACTTGACACCTCCTCGGCACAAACACAGTCTGTTTCTCTTGACCTTATGAAGCTGCTAAGCCTAGTTTATTAAAAATGGAGTATCCAAAGCTTCTTGCAATAGGGGCATTTTTGTCAACCAAAAAAAAAAAAATACCTTTCAAACATAAATCATTTAAGCCACCCTCCGCATTAGCTGGCATGAAATAAACATAGCCTGTTGTAGGCAGAAAGTGCCAGAGTGACTTTGCCAACGTAGGCCTCCTGACTGGCTATCAAATACTAGATGCTCAAAATATAATAAAAATCTGCTGGAAAGGCTCCTCCCAGCTGTTTGCTTGAACTCACCTGTGCAGGCAACTTGAATCCTGGTGTAAGGTGCTAGGAAAGCCATGTTGGAGGCTGGAAAATGCAAAGACTTGGCACCCAGCCTTGCATTCAGATCCAGACTCTACCAAGAGGCCTTGGACATTTTTTCTAAATTCTCTGAACTGTGGTTTGCCCATTCATAGGTGAGAATAATAACAAATCCCCTCTGCAAGATGCTGCAAATAAGGTGAGCATGTACGGAAAGCACACAACACGGAAGTGGATCCACACAACATCACATCACATTCAGGCTCTTTTTCCCCTACATAACTTCCCATACTTGTAGCTGTGCCATATAAACCTAAAACCATAAGATACAACAAAAAGAGGGAATGTGATCAAATGGCACAAAGAAACATCTGTCCCAGGTTAGGAACATAGTTCAGTGGAACGGATGATATGTGAACAGAGAAAATGAAATCTGGTTGCCAGTAGTGTCCCCTTGACCGAAAATCGAGGAAGCCCCATCAGAGAGTGTTAAGCCCATAGACCTCTGCTCTAGCTTCTTATCCTCAGTCCCACTCAGTTAGATTCTATGCATCCCCAAAGATCAATGAAAAACAAATTAAATGGCCAATGTGCACAAAAATAGAGTTTTTTAAGTGACTCCATGGCTCTACCTCCTAGGTCGCCTTTGGACAGTGCCCTGACATTTTGTGGAAACCCTTTGCCCAGCATTAACATGACATAAAGACTATTTCCCAATGGAAAATACTTTTTCTCAGACCCATGAAACTGAACATTCACTCAACGTATAGTCACAGTTCTGAAAATCCTTGCCAGAAGTCATGCTTTCTGGATGCTCTACTCTGAGTTATGAGCTGCCTCCGCCCTGGCCGAAGCTTCCAACTAAACACTGCTGGGGGAGCCTCACTGGCAGCTGGATCCCCTCCACCTGTGAAGCCAGAGTGAAGTTCCTCAGTGGAAATGCATGTACTTAAAGAAGGTTACCATAAACAGAGAAGGGCTCCACCAAGTCCCTGCTATCAGATGCAGGGTGCTACTTGTTCAGCTGTGAAGGTGCTATTTCACACACCAAGGTAAAATAACACAGCATGCGGTGTAAGCACACACTGTGATTCAGGGACCTTGGAAACACAGACCCCTGATGAGAGGCTGGTTGGTGCGACTAACAACCGATGACATTCGGCTCTTAGGACAGTGGAGGACAGAGACTTGAGACACGTTACTGTCTTCTGGGCTCTTCTGAGGTAGTTGGAGATAGGGGCTCCTGTCCTCAAGAAGCGCTGTCTGGCCTAGTAGGCAAGGAGCTACATGTACAGTGAACAAACCAACCATCACCATGGAGGGCTATGTCAGAGGGGCGCAAAGGGCTGGGCAGCCATGGAGGCAGGGAAAGAGGGGGGCTTCAAAAGAAGCACTTGGAAAGTAGAATTCTACCAAATAAGTTCCCCAAATACATGTACATGTTTGCATATATGCACGTGGGCGCATACACACACACACACACACACACACACACACACACGAATACTTATGGTTAAAAGAGGACAAAAGCCAGGACAAACAAAGCAACAACAGAAAAACAACTGCCCTGTGCCATTTTAAGCCTAGCCATCCCCAAATTCTAATTGTACCTGAGGGGTTACCACAACAAGCCACAGCTGCCTCTTCCTCCAGCCTCCAACACTAACAAGAAGAACTGTCCGAGGCACCGGAGGACCAGCCTGGCACCCACAGAACCCAAGGCTCAGTCAGAATGACAGACATGTCCAAGATATACATATTAAAAAAAAAAAAAAAAACAGGCCACAGGCCAGAGGAAGAGAATATAGCATACACTGAGGCCCAGGCCTTCCCAGACCCAGCTGGTAGACCCTCAAGAGTCTAGCCATGTGTCCCGTCCCTTCCTAAACATAGCCTGTCTGTGGCCAGAGACTGTCCACATCCCCAGAGCTCTCAAGAGCAGCAGCCCATGACAGCACCGTGTGACCTCATTAAAGGCTGAGAAACATCAGGAAAGGGATAGTCATGAGCTCCTCTACCTGGAGACAGACACTACTGACCAAATATGCAGATTCAGTGGCTGCTTTGTTTTTACTGATTCTATTTGTTCACACAAGAAATACATGTTCCTTTCTAACAAGTAAAAGAAAGATTTCCATCATCTAACTGCCCACAGAAAACCATGCATGTTTTGGTGTACTCTTTTCCTGCATCTCTGTCATTTACAAATTAGGACTCTATAATACAATGCATCCTTTATGAACTTTCCTATGTCAAAAACACAGCCCATTTTTATAGATTTTATGCTATAAATCTGTACCACAACACATTCATTCACCTACTGCTCTGCTCTGAATGTTTCAGGTCCTCCAAAAGTCATATGCTGAAATCCCTATCTGCAAGGTGATGGATGGGCTTAGAAGGCAAGATATTCGGGAAGTGATTAGGTTGGGGAGTGAGATGGGAAAAGCACCCTCCCGAATGGGATTAATACCCTAACAAAAGAGGTCAAAGAGGGACCCTCCACACCTTTCTCCATGGGAGCGCAAAGTGAGAAAATGGCTA
This sequence comes from Tympanoctomys barrerae, assembly GCA_002564285.1. Classification (NCBI taxonomy): domain Eukaryota; kingdom Metazoa; phylum Chordata; class Mammalia; order Rodentia; family Octodontidae; genus Tympanoctomys; species Tympanoctomys barrerae. Next base: position 11,805 of record NDGN011508200.1, read on the forward strand.
TTCTGAGGGATGAGGACCTTGGCCAATACTGAATCTGCCAGCATCTTAAATATTTTTAATCTTTTATTCAAAAAAAAATATGCAGCTCAGACCCATAGTGATCCTCCTGTCTCAGCCTCCCCAGTGTTGGGATTACAGGGGTGTGTCATCACCCATGGTTTCAGTGGCTAACATAGTGCACCCAGGGATGGGGCTGAGGCGGCATGTGGTACCAGGATCGAACCTGGGTCCTTGCACTTGCCAGGCAGGCACTTAGACTGCTAAGCTAGCTCCCCAGCCCTGCCAGCAGGATTTGATGTTGGATTTCTCAGCCTCCAGAACTGTGGAAACAAAGTTCTCTCATTTATAAGCAATCTACTGCCAAAAGTTCTAAGGTACCCACTCTACTTAGGTTCATTCTTAACCCTTAACAGTATACCCGAGCCTCACTCAGGCAGTGAATTTTTTTACGTACTACCAGCAGGTGTCATTTCAACCAGTCGATTCTTGTATGGGATAAATTTGATAAAATTGTCATTTTTATATTTCCTGTTACATTAGCTCTTAAAAAATAATGAAAAATGGGCAATTTTGGGGCAATGGGCAATGTTATAATTGAACAGCTAAGTGATTAGTCCTCTTTTATTTCCCATATTACTCACATCTGTTTTTCCAAACATTACCAAATGTGAAGGGCACTGCCCTTAGAGGCCAAAAACAAAACAAAAAACAGCAGTCACCTTAAATCCGGGACCTTGCCTTTGTCATCTATCTCCTTGGTTAATTACAAGGTCAAATAGATTTTGAAAAGTCTACTCTTCCATGTAGCTCCACAGAGGCAAAGGACAAAGGGGTAGGAGCTTCAGGATGGCAGAAAGACATTCAATAGAAAGGCTAACCACAGGTATTTACGCATGAAAATAATCAGGAAGGATACAGAGGAATAATTTCTTCATCAGAGTAGAGGCAAAGACACAACACCTAAAACTTTTTATCAGTAGACAGTAAAGGTAACTAATTTTTGCATCAAGGCAATCATATAATTCCCCAGTGATACGACATTAGGTGGAGCTGCACTGCTTCCTGTGGTTGCCACCCCTAGATTCTAAAGCACCATCGGCTCAAAAAGCCTTTTGTGAAAGCCGCAAGAAGTATAAGCAATTGTGGCTCCTGGTCTCAGAAGCAACCTTCTTACCACTTACTAAATCTCTTGCCCTCTTCAACAGAGGTCGTTAGGACTATTTCTCTGTGAGTGTAGTTATTTTTATCTAACTCCCCTTATGTACTTCAGGACATCCCCAATAATTAATATTCCTTCTGTATCTCCAACCTCAATTTCTTCTCAGTCTACCCAAAGGTCTACCAATGAAGCAGAGGAAGGCCAAGTGTTAAATCCCGTACGTGAACAGTAACAAAAGAACCATTGGATGGCCTCTTCTTGAAGCCTGTGCTAGAAAACTTCCGGTTTTTGTTTTTTGTTTTTTGGGGTTTTTTGGAAATGGGGGGCACTGTCTTTCAGATAAGTTACAGAATCATGAGTAAGACACAGATTTCACCAGCAAGAAAACTCAGGCACATCCCTACACTTGACACATTAAACTCAACACCGAGGCAACTGGTTGCACCCAGAGGGTGCGGCAGGCCCACAGAGGTGCACTTCTCAGGTATTACTTCCCAACTTTGCACTGACGGCCACGTGCGCGAGAACTGGAGGGGTGATGTATTGGTAGGAACTGACTTTCCCCAGCCCTTTCTTTTTTTGCCATGAATTTTATAAATGAAGAATGATGTTGACAAGTAGATGTGACAAAGTTGACAAAGACCACTAAAATGATTATGATTTAGAAGTAGCTTTCTCCTGCTGCTCTAATCTGATAAATGGTTACTCTGTAATCTTTTTTACATGGTGTTGATTTTGGGTATCCGTTACTTTGGCACTATCCTTGTTTGCCTCTTACTATTTTTGCCAGTGTACTATCGGTCAATCTTATTTAAAAGACAGAGAGCAGACTTAAAAAGTCATAGAAACAATAAAAAGTACTTTTTTTGACCAAACTCAGGACTTTTCTCTTACCAGGCAGGAGCATATGCTGCTGAGCTATATCCTTGGCCCCCCAAAAAATACATTTCTTGCAATGTTTAGTTCATTTTGTAAGTGTATCCATCAGAATTCCCTTTGTTGCTAATGACAGAAAATAAAAACAAATTGACATAAACCAAAAAAAAGACAATGATACCAGTTCCCTATTCACGCATAGTGGGCTGCGCCAAAACGCAAATGCTTACAACAACAGCTTTGCTCTGAGGACTGGCAAACAGTGCCAGGGCTGGTCCCACCTGGGCTCACAGGCGGATGAGTGGCAACCGGTGGCCAGCATTTCTCTTCCTCTCCTTGCCCGGCTTAGGCTGACTTGTGAACAGGGCAACCTCAGGGCAAGTACCAAAGCGGGTAAGGGCAGCAGGTGAAAGGCCCCTGGAGACCTGGTCTACATACTCCCACCACGTGACCTCACTGCATGCTATAAGTCCAAGTGAGTCCTTTTTTTTTTTTTGGTATTTTAGGGAAGGGTCTACAGGATGTTCAGGGTCTCACTACTAGATGGGACTCATAATGATCTGCCTGTTTACAGCCTCCCAAGAGCTCGGATTACAGGCGCACGCCACCACACCCAGTCTCAATTGTTGCCTCAGTGTGCCCCGGGGGGTGGGGCCAGTACAGCAGGCCCAGGGATTGCACCTTTCAGCCCCTGCACCTGCTTGCAGGCGCTTTAATCCGCTGAGCTATTTGGCTGGCCCTCGTCCAAGCGAGTCTTGAGGCTCACCCAGACTTGGAGGTGATGGGACAGACACACCTCTTCATAAAAGGAGCCACAATTTCATCAAATATTTTCACATCTCCTAGGAAGTTATTTGCTCCTGTAAGTGGGCAATGCAAGGGCGTTTTAAGCATAGCTGCACGCGGGTATTCATAATACATTACCAGGAATCTCTTTCCTGTTTTGCTTTTTTTTTTTGTTATTTTGGTTTTATTCCAACAATTTTCCTTCATAGTGACACAATAATGACCAACCACTCCAGGCCCACTCCTTAGAGTGCACTGAACTACGACGTCCTCTTCCCTAAGAGTTCCAATGAAAAGGCCCCAAATTAAGTCTATCGGACCAGCTTACATCACATGACCATCCCTGACCCAGGGGAGAGCCCATGATAATGACTGAGTCAGAGTCAGACACTCACATACCCTGAAATTGGGAGTAGAAGCGACCCACTTATGTTATAGGTACTAAGAGTGTGGGAGGGGGTACCCTAAAGAAAAGTAGAGTATCTCAGGCAAAGAAATAATAGACGCTACACCCAGCAAAACACAGATGTTTCCTACAACAGGCTTCTTTAGATAGTGATGGGGAAAATCAGCCACCACAGAATGCAATGAATTTCTCTCTCCTGATGCATCATGGGGTTTTGCCAACCACAAGCCCAGTTACCCAGCAGGGTGGCATGTGCACCATTGAATAGCTTGCTATGAGTTTGAAAAACAAAAATATGAAACAAAGGCTTTTGCAGCATGCACTTGGACAATGACTCAGTCTTGAGTCAAAAGATGTCTTTTCTCAGGCATTTGTCAAATTGCTTCTTAAGCTGTCCCACCCTAACAGGAATCGGAATGCTTTGTCTTTTCATTTACTGCTTGTCCTGATCAGAAGCAAACACAACTTCCCCCTCGCCTCCCACAGCCCCATCACAGGAAAACTCATAAAATCTTGAAAGTCACTGGGCCAAAACTACTTAAATGTTGAGGGAGCACAGTGAAGATCTGGGCCATTAGCGTTTCCCGGACTGCCTAGATGGGTGCACGCCCAAGAATATTTATAGCATAACCTGCAGGAGTGAGGCAAACAAATAAGTGAATAACAAATAACTGAAGGAATGAGTTGCAGGACGAATAAATGAATGAGAGAATTCACCAAAATACTTCTCATAGAGCTGTATTTCAGCTGCAGAGCCCTCAGACTTTGAGCAGAAATCACCGGTGGGGTGAACGCCCCTCAGCCACCCCAGCCAGCCCATGTCTTTGGAACCTTTTGAGTTATTACTACTTTATACTGTAGCACTTCTCCTTGGGTCTGGTCTGCTATACTTTGGATGTTCAATATCTACTCAAAGGCCTCTATGTGAAAGACTCAATCTCCAGGGTGGCAGGTGGGACACGGTGGAACCTTTAGTGGGATTAGGTCACTAGGAGCCCTTGAAGGGGGTGTAGGGCATTGCTTTTTCCTTTTCCTCTTTGTTCTCCCAGATGCTCCCCACCATTGCTATCCAACACCCTTCCTGATAGCCAAAACAAACAGGCCCGCCTGATCACAGACCAGGACCTCTAAAACCATGAGCCAAAATCACTCTTTTCTTTTCATAAATTAATTATCTCAGATACTCTGATATAGTGATGGAAAGCTGACTGATATAGAGCCACAATCCCAAATGCCAGAATCCCAAATGCTGAAAGTCTAAAAGATAAAAGATCCCTAATGTCTAAAATCCTCTGAGTCAAAAAATCCCCAAAAGGTCAAAAATATAATTGGGGAAAAATATATATTTCAAAAATATAATTCTAGAAAAAATGTTAACATTCTTTGGAAGACACTTTTACATTTTGAAAATATTTGAGAAATATAATAGAACATTTCATAGCCTAGTTAATACAGTAAAACAGTCAACAATAACATACATATCTACAAGAATAAATACTCCGCTGTGCTGACAACAGTCATGCAAGTGTAGCAGGGGCAAACAAACCATATTGATGAAAAGCAGGTCAACAAGTGAAATGTATAAGCACACATCATTATGCCCAATCATGGGCAACACCAAACCTTATGACTGAGGTTATTTAAAATACTGTGGCAAGCAACCAAAGTCTTAGGATGAGACTATCAAAAGCCACAGAATAGGTCACTACTCTATATAGTTGCCCACAGCACCAGGCCTGTGAGACAATCTCTCACAAATACACACATGCAAAAAGGGAATCTCTCACTTCTGGAGGGAGCCCCAGAATTGGCAAAGAAGATGGTGTAAGACTCAGTGCCCAGGAAAACACACAAGCACCCAGAGGCAATCATGTAGCTCAAAGGCAAGAAGCCTGGAACTCTAATGTCTAAGGCAGTGGAAGCAAACTATCCTGGCTCACAGAGAGCCAGTTCACCCTCTGTACGGGTTCCCTTCAGCCTGTCCAACTGGTGGCACCTGGGTCTGTCCTACCTAATCCAGTCAGACCCACACATGAATCCTCATGAATACACCTAAAGGAGTGCTTTTCCACTTTCCTTCGAATCCATCATGGCTGACACAGAGCAATCACTATCCCACACACAACCGAAAATGTACACACCCCTTTCCCAGAAGTCAGCTTTCCACACCTTCCCCATAGTCGTCTTCTCCCCAGTGGGAATTGTTTATTATAATACAGGACTTCAAACTTTCAATACTCCAGACCTTAATCTTTTGGAGCTGTGATTTCTCACATTTTAGACTTTAGGGAGCTGGATTTCATGGGATTCCAACACTGGGGACTATGTTTGGAATGATGACCAACATTGCTTCTACTCATCTTCCTGGACATCTCTCGAGTATTTAGCAAGGGGCTAAGGGAAAGTCTCATGTTAAATTTCTTTATGTGGTATCACAGTTGCATGTGGTCCTTGAGATTTGCTTTCCTACAGAACCGAGCACCACACTTTTAGAACTCCGGCTGCCTGGCCAGTGTTCCCCCATTGCACGTCAGTGTAGCAAAAGCTCTAGCCCTGTCCAAGATAGTCCTCTACCCTCCAACAGGAGTGTAATATCTAGGAAGGCAGAGGGCAGATGTTTCCAGAGGCTCTTTTCCCCGGATGAAGTTTGTCTTGGTCCATGCAGGTAGCTCCTGGCAAGAGTAAAGGACATCTGCAATTGCTCACATTCTTGAAACCCATAGCTGAATAGGTCATGATTCTAGTTCTTACCTGGTAGGTTTTATCCCTGTTTACAATTGTATTCCAAAGAAACAGGCTTAAATAGAGTGGGCCTAAGGATTACCTGCAGGACTTTGCAGAGCAGTAGTTTCCTGCATCCCACAAAATCTCAGTCAGCAAGGCTATACTTTAGGAATTTGACTTTCTGAGAAATATCCATCAGCAAGATATAACAAAACGTGTAACTCTACTTGGGCTCCTTGGCCTCTTGGAGAAGAGGACAAGATTTTGCTACTGATGTCTGGTTGTAGGCAGAACGACTAAGGATTCTACACAGGACCAGCCCATGGAGTATGTGGTCCTGAGCCAATCAGTAGTGGCAAACACAAGAAGAGGAAGTGGTTCTGAGGAACACCCTGTTATTGTGTTTTTCATAATGAATGGAAAAAGGCTCTGAGGGCCAGGGATAGACAAGAGCATGTTTGTTTTGATATTTCCTTCACATTATCAAGTTATAAGTAAATACCCTACTACCCAAAGCAAATAATTACAGGTCAATGAACTACTCTGTGCCTTAGTTTCCTCATCTGTAAAATGGTAGCAATAATAATGTCACTTCATAAGACTGTCATAAGAACATAATGAGTTAGGCCTGGCATGGTGGCATGTGCCTGGAATCCCAGCATTCAGGAGGCTGAAACAGGAAGATCACTTCAAGTTCCAGGTCAGCCTGGGATACATAGTGAGTTCAAGGCCAGCTGGAATTGCATAGCAAGATTCTGTCTTAAAACAAAAACAGTAATAACAAGAATATAATGTGTTAATATGTGTAAAGGGCTTAGAAGAACATCTGGAATACAATAAGAGCCATGGACGCCATGGATGGTGGCACACACCTGAATACCAGCACACAGGAGATTGAGACAGGAGGACCACACCAAGTCCAAGCCCAGCTTGGGTTACGCAGTAAGCGCTGTCTATTACTTACAGGGACTGTCTCATTCCCTATTTGCTTCCCATTTCCCAGGGCCTGGAACATTGGCTGGCACATAAGAGTAACTCCATAAGTATTCATATAATTTATTGATTTGAATGAGAGAAAACATGATTTTGGGGCCAAGTTTTTTGCTAGGTGCTTCAATGTGGACAAATTAGATCACTGTCCCTAACCTCCACCAGATCCCCTAAGGTAGTCAGGTGGCTGCCTCTGCTGGCTCTAGGAGGTGTGGTCGGTCTTTCCTCTGCACCCTGGAAGCCTTTGCAAAGCACAGCCAGGTGAACAGTATCTGAGAAGGGTTTCTGTGACCCACCCATGAGTACACTCTCCCTATGCATTTGGAATGAAGTAGATACAGTGAGCAAGTAAGGATCCCAGAAGTCTCCATTAATAGCAAAGAAAAAGATTCTTGGATCTTCTTAGATACATGAGAGAAGTGAGGTCCCAGGCCTTGAAGTGAGGTCCCACTGCCCCCAGAATGGGTGACACAGCTAGGCAGATACAGGGAATCACAGCCTCCAAGAGCAGAAACCTCCACAGCCCCCAATGTGGTAGGAAAATCCAATCCAGTACCTAAACATAAACAGTGTAGGAAGGAACACTGCTAGAGGCTTGGTGTGCTCTGATGAGCTTTATCTCAAGGAGCCAGACCAGGTTCTCACAGTGAAATATTAGTGAAAAATCCCCCTGGGTTTCCAACAAGGGTAGGGGTGAGTAATCCTTCTGAAATATGCAGACACCTTGTGTTCTTCTTCACAAGGCCTGCCCTCAAGAGAAACTATTTCACTAGAGCCTACATTCCTGAAGTTGTCATCAAAACCTTGCCTATCTGGGGGAAGGGGAACACCCAACTCCTGCCTACTCTAACAATCTTGTCCAACCTAAGGAGAGGAAACGAGAAGCACTGTGAAGTCCATAGTCACAGGGGACAGCTTCACCAAAAGCCTGAGTGACACCCAATCATAGAGCCATTTCCTTTCCTTCTATACCTTCCTCACCACATTACTAAACTCCTACTTACTGGAAGACACTTTACCCGGTACATCATGGCTGCCTTTCAACAAAAAATGACAAGGCAAACAAAAGGCCAAAACCAAAGTTTGAAGAGACATAGAGTGAGCATCAGAATCAGACCCAAATATGCCAGGGGATTTGTAATTGATCAGATAAGGAATTTTTAAAACTATGATTAATTATGTGAAGCAGTCCAATGGAAAAAGTAGACATCACACAAGAACAGATGAATAATGTACCCAGAGAAATGGAAAATAAGAAAGAATGAAAACAAAACACAAGAATACATGATGGCAAAAGAGATGAAGCATGCCTTTGATGGGCTCATTTCTGAAATGAGCAGAGAAGAGGAACAAATTTCTGAGCTTGAGGATATATCAACAGAAACTTCCAACCCTGAAAAGCAAAACATGGGGAAAAAGAGACTGGGAGGGGAAAAAAAAAAAGAACAGAATACCCAAGAATGGTGAGACAACTACAAAAATATAACACATACAATACCAGAAAGAAGAAAGAGGAAAAGAAGTAGAACTATTTGAAGCAATAGTGACTGAGAATTCCCAAAAATTCCTGTCAGATACGGTACTTCAGATTCAGGAGGATCACAGGACACAAAAACAACAAACAGAATGTATGGAGAGAGAGAGAGAGAGAGAGAGAGAGAGAGAGAGAGAGAGAGAGAGAGAGAGAACAATGCACAGAATCCTAGGCATATAACAGATAATCTGTAGGAGTCAGCTGCGGTGGTGCACACCTGTGGTCTTACCTAGCATTTGGCAGGGCTGAGACAGGAAGGGCCCCATAAATTCAAGGCCAGCCTGAACTGCACAATGAAATGCTGTCTCAAAAAACTGAAATAAACACAAGGTTTGTTTTTTTTTTAAACCGGAGTTTGAACTCAGACCCTTGCCCTTGCCAGGGAAGCGCTTATTCCACTGAGCCATCTCCCCAGCTCCCATAAACACAAGGAAATCAAAACTAACTTTATTTTATTTTATTTATTTTTTGCTGTACTAGGGATTGAACTCAGGACCTTGTGCTTGCCAGGCAAGCACTTATTCTATTGAGCCATCTCTCCAGCCCAACTTTATTTTATTTTAAGGAAATAAAATTAGTGCTTGGGAGGCTGAAAATAGGAGAATCACTATGAGTCCAATCTGTGTAGTGAAACCATGTAGACCCTGTACTAAACAAATTAAAAATAATAATAAATAAAGGAAATCAAAATGAAGAATCTTGAAAGAAGTAGTAGAGGTGCCAAACGACAGAGGAACAAAAGGTAAGGATTACTTGTGACTTCTCAAACAACATGTGAGCAAGAATCAAGTGACATATTTTAAGTATTGCGAAAAAAAAATACCAACCAAGAATTCTACATTCTGTCAAATTCCCTCTAAAAGTGAAGGAAAAATGGATTTTGTCAGACGAAAGAGGAGTGGATTTGTCGCCAGTAGCATTACCTTACTGAAATGTTGCAGTTTCTCCGGAGAGAAGGAAAATGATAGAGTTAAGAAACTCAGAGCTACGAAAAGAAAAAAAGGGCATTGAAGGACAGATAAGTATGTGTAAAACACTTGTGCTTTAATTTAATTGATCTAACAGATAATAGTTGGTTCAAAATAACAGCAACAATGTATTCAATGACTACAGCTTATGTATAAGTGAAATCAACCCAGCAACAATACAAGGGACAGGGAAGGAATGAGGAATGCTTTATATACGATGCTGTGCTATCAGTGAAGTGGAATAGGGTAATACAAGATGAACTTCGCTTAGCCATAAATCTATATTACAAACTCTAGGGGAAATTATTTTAAAAGTATAATTGATATGGTAACAGTAAATAGAATCATTGAATGCTCAATTAAAAACACAAAAGAAAAAAAGGCAAAAACAGGAACAAAAGCAATAAACAGAAAACAGGAAGGAAGGAAGAAAGGGAGGGAGGGAGAGAGGGAGGGAGGGAGGGAGGAAGGAAGGAAGGAAAGAAGGAAGGAAGGAAGGAAAGGAAGGAGGGAAGGAGAGAAGGAGAGAGGGAGGGAAGGAAGAAAAGAAGGAAGGAAGGAAAAGGGAAGTGAGGAAGAAAGGGAAGGAAGGAGAAAATGAAAAAAGGAGGAGAAAATGAAAACAACTTTGTAAACAGAGAGAGAAAAAGAGTTTAAAAGGAAATGGGAATAGGGGAAAAAAAGAGGAATCAAGATAGATCATGTAGGGGCCGAGGGAGTAGCTCAGTGGTAGAGCATTCACCTACCATGCAAGGGGCCTTGAGTTT
>NDGN011508209.1:548-14594 GCA_002564285.1 Tympanoctomys barrerae
TTTGCCAAGCTTGTTCCAAGTAGGTGCTTTAGACCACTGAGCCATCTCACCAGCCCAATGAAGGTTTTTCATATGAAAAAGATCCCAAATTATACTTCAATGACACTTGCGTTGTGCCTGAGCTACTGGAAGGCAAAATCAGTCATGAGCCGACCGTGTATCTGGAAGGGCTCCCTACCAGAGGTGAGGCTCACTGCAGCTGTGGCAGTTCCTGGCCACCCTGCTTAATGACCCAGCCAATGCCCACTTCATTGCCGGGACCAGCCAAGGCATGCTGATAGAACCCGCAGAGTCTGCTCAGTACTGGGGCATCCAGAGGAACTGGCTGGCCATGAACTACAAGCTGAGTGTTCTCTACGCTGTTACTATGAAAAGAACATCATGTAGGAGGTGGCTGGGGAGCAGTATGTCTACAAATTTATCTGAGACCCGGATGCCCGCCTCTCCATGGCCTTCCCGGACAATCAGCATCCATTCCTGAAGCAGAGTCCAAATGCCCCTGGAGTGAGGAGAACACCCTGCCCCTGGCCCATTTTGATGACAGACCTGCTTATCTGCTGGCTGTGGACTGCTCTGGCAGCCTCCCTTACGCCGAAGGCTTTGCTCCCTAAGTTCTCGAGAGGTTGAGCGGCCAAACCCTAAAGCTAGCAGCTCCCATTCAGCAAACAAGGCAGTGGTTTTGTGTTCTTGGCTGTCCCTAAAGCTTGCCCTTTGAGTATTCTTTGAGAATCTGAGCCGGCTCTGATCACACCCTCACATACCTTGGCAGAGAGTGGGAATAGGGAGGGGTTTTGATGAGGTTTCTGGAAGAGATGGAAACAGAGCCTCCAAGCAATACCTTGCTCAAGTTAGTACCTGCAGAATGGGCCGATGGTGAGACCATCTGCATCGATCATGGACAACTACATGTCTTTACACAGAAGGGCTCCACTTTGCACAGTTTATTGAAAAAAGTCACAAGACGGTAGCAGAGGAGGTAGGCTCCACTGGGAGGTCCAGGACAGATCATTAAGGCTGAAAAATAAATCTCGACTTGCAAAGAAAAAAGAAAGAAAGAGTGTATGTTGTCCCTCTGATGGGAAGGGGATGGGCTTGCAAATTTAAGAATGTCTAGAACCACCAGGAGGTGACAAACTTTCTATAAAAGATTATGTGGGCATGGAGGTCACATGACTGTTGCGACTACTTACCCCTATCATTGCAGTGTGGAAGCTTCCAGAAAAGTAGGTCTGTGTTACAATAAAACTTTATCACTAAGGGCAGCAGCAAATCCAACTCGGCCCTTAGTCTCTAGCTGGCAGTTGGAGGCAGCCTAGGTGGACTGGCCACCGTGGAGGACTGACACGGAACACTGCTCTGGCATGAGAAGGTTGTGAACCCAGGGACCCGAGCCACCACTTCCTGCTGTACGCACTAGGTGGTTGGCTACTTAATACCTCTGAGCACTGGTCATCTTTTCTGTAAAAGAGGAAGAAAAAGACACACAGAGTTGTTCATAGTAACTACTTGAGCTAGCACACATGAAGCATCTTCCAGTTCTTAAAATACATAGTTTTACAGTAAGGAGTATCTTTTTTTTTACAGAGTTTCAAAACAAGATTATAGGAGAGTAATAATAGTTAGTATATTGTGTATTGTTATCTTCAAGGTAGTTGTTCTTATTATGAGATATAGGCATGAAAAATTGAGCTGTTCTTTTTGCCCAGCTCTGTGGACTCTATTTGGCAAACATGTCTTGTCCTTGTTTTCCCCAAGTCCCAGAAAATCCCTAGGACTCCAAAGAGTCACAGGGATTAATGCCTCATTTTAATTACTTAACCATGAAAATTAAATTACCAAATGTTTTTTCATGAACCAGCTTAGCAATTCAGTGAAAACCATGACTAATTTAAAATGCTATTTGGGACCAGGCAGGGCAAAATTTTAAAGATGGTGCAGAATGTTGCGACTGGAAAGTTCTGATGAAATCTTTTAGTCATTCATTCACTTACCCACTAATTCACAAATAAACATCTTTTAGGGATGGGTTCTGGCCAGACCTCTGCAGGGAGCTTTACTTTGATTGTCTCCTGGTAGTCCTCACCATCCTGGCTCCACAACAGCACTGGGTACTTCAGCTCAGTCTGCCTAAATACTGACTGCTCCTTGGAAGGCTGGGGAAGCCCGACCATAAATACATGGCTTTCCTCAACTGAACAACTTACTAACAAACAGCACAGGCATCCTGGTGGAACCTCAGGATGTAGCTCAGTGCCAAAGTGCTTGTTAGTCATACATGAGGCCTTCGGATCAATTGCCAGCACTACAAAAATGAATAAATAAATAAACAAACAAGCAAAGACCCAGTGGTCAAGGGATGTGGCTGCAGGGAGCCTGCGTGGGAAACTCCTGAGCCAAGACCTCTTGCTGGTCAGTCTTCCCAGTGAGGGGCGGGAGGCAGCAGGTTCAGCATTATGGTTTAGTCGGTATAGTAGTTTTATCTCTTTGTTGTGCATATATTGTTCTCAACAGTGGCCTTCATTAAAAACAAATCTTTATGAAGTGGACTGAATTTTCAGTCACTCTTGGACACAGTAAAGAATATTTATTGTATTCCAACCTAGTAGAACATATATCTGGAGGTAGTATTCACACTTTAAAATATCATTGTCATTTTAAAATATGGGTGACAATGTTCTTTGTATTATTAGTAAATACAATAAAGTATATTTTAAATGTTATATTACTTACAATATTTGTGTATATATTTAAATGATACATAATTGACACAGTAGTTCATCTGTGTCAGATATAAGTAAGTGACGCATACCTGCTAGGATGTGGGCTCAGCCCATCCCCAGTACAAGTGTGTGATGGAAAGTGTTTGGGAAACAGTGACTGAGGAAACCCGTGCTCCAGTGTGCCAGCTGTTTTAAGTAAAGTAGTGCATTGACAGTGCATTTACAGTTTTTGAAAGGAGAAGGTATACATTTTGTGACGCTTATAATTTATTTCCAAAATCATTATTTTAAAAATCTTTTCCCATTCAAATTTTGGCAGACTTGTGAGAATGAGTCACCACACAGTTTCATGTGCAAAGCTACTTATCCATAGCCCTTCTGTGGATGGAAGGGCCTCACCTCCACATCCTTGTGTCTGTTGTGCATTCTGATTATGGTGACCCAGTGGAGGGCTTAAGAAAGTCTGGTACTTTCTAAAACATTCCCTGGTTTTGCCTCTCCTACTTTTTCTACCTCCTTTTACAGATTAGTTTTTTTTTAATACGTGACATTGTGACTTGACTCCATTTCTTCTATCCATTGCTCTGAGACAGATACACAAGCAATCCAACTTTTGTCCTTTTATCCATCCTACAATGGAGTAGGAGCATCAGGAGATGCCATCAGAACTCTACTGGAGCTCTAATTGTCTGTTTCTGTTATTATTTTAACCCATCTATCATAAAATAGCCACAAGCCCCGCAGGTCCCACGAGACCTTTTTGTTGCATGTACAGAACCAGATTCAGCATCTTCCTACCGAGCCTACTATTCCTGGGGCTTGCTTGTTTCCAGCATTTTGTTCTTTCTCCACAGGCTGTTCTTGCACTACTGTGGAAAAATTCAGGCCTGTATTAGGTTCTTATAATAAAATCCCTGTCTTCACTAAAAATAATACATGCCCTGGAAGATATTCGTGCTGAGTCGGAGAAGTGCTTTCCTTGTTTGTCACTCCTGCTACCATCATCACTGGTCACGGTCTGTTCTTTTGTCCAAGACTGTCATGGGAGTTTCCTCACTCACTGTGGCTGCTATAGCTGTCCTTCACAGTCTTCCTATGGGTGATCCATTCCAACTTCATCTTTGATGATCATACTTACCTTCTTGTCTGGTGCCAAAGGTGAGGTTCTTAAGCCAAATGCCCGATTCCACATTTATTCTGCATGCCTCTTACGCATTAGCCCATGAGCTTTATTGTCCCCATGCTTGGCCCCACCTCTTATCATGCCCTGTACATGTATGTGCATCCCCTTCTCATCTCTGTTTAGCAAAGCTCCTTTCTAGACTGCCTTCTCGTACCTCCTCATTCATGAGGAGGAAGGTTAAATACCAAGACATGGTAGTTGACTATTAACCCTTCACACCTTACCTGCTGCTGTGGCTCTTAAAGCATTGATCCTACATGTTACCAGCTTACCAGTCCGTATGTCACTCCTTCATGCTTCCCCAGTGTTTCCTAATTTGAACTCAGACCATCCTGATTGCTTTCAGCTGTTTTGTTAACAGCTGATATTTGGTACTTTTTTAACCTTTTGGTTAAATTGTTTAAAATGATTTTTTAAATTTTTGTTCTTCTCTGACAGTTTGGCACATCCTCTTATAATGAAATGAATCAGAGTTCATTATGCTGTCTTTCGTTGTGTCACATTCTGAGTTGATAGGGATTTGCCTGTATTACTCAATGTGTGCACCCTGTAAAAATTGGGCTACAAAAGAATATTTAAATTAAGTATTGCAAAAAAATTCACTATTATTCTACATCATAAAACAAATAGACTAGAAAATATGTAAAATACATATGACAAATGTGATTTCTATGATATAGGAGTCACAGCAAGAAGTTTTTACAAGTCATGGGAAGGAAGACAATCCAGTAAAAAAAAAATTGGCAGAATCTATTCATTCAAAAATAATTACAGGGTCCGGGGAGATGGCTCAGTAGGATAAGTGCTTGACTGGCAAACGCAAGGATCTAAGTTCAATCCCCGGTTCCACACACACACACAAAAATAATAATAATAATAATTACAAATAGCCAGTGAACAAAAAAGCTTCATTATTAATCAGACAGTAGTAAATTAATATAAATATTCACTTTTAGTTATGCAAAGATTAAAGAAGAACATTTTTATCTACCATTGATAAGGATAACAAAGAAATAAATATTCACATATATCTTTAATGGGGACTACAAAGTGCTTTCCCTCTTGGGAAAGCAATTTGACAGTTCTTTCTATGAAACCATCTTGCACTTATAATTATATGCTCTATATAGGGCATTTTCATTGCAATGTAGTTAAAAATTGTGCAAAGGAGGGGCATTGGTTCAAAATGTATAAGAATAGCCACTTACACAGTGCTTCATAGTGGTTCAAAAGAATGCTGTGAATCTATATATTCTGATAGAAAAAAATATCCAACAAGTATGCACTGATATGGAAAGATGACTTTAAAGAAACAATAATTATTTATCTTCTACTCAGTAACCTTCACATTTGGAACTTTGAAGAGGCCATTCTTAAATTCATAACTTTCTATTGTTAATTTTACTGGTAAGACAAATCCCATGAGTTTAGTAACCCTGCTATGTCATCACTGGCCAAGTAAGAGGACTGACTGTAGAGCTCCGAGGATAGAAATCATGACCTCTGATTGATGCTGTTTGTTTTTCACTGGCACTTGAAGGTTGCTGAATATCCTCTGGTCAGGTTCTGCTAGCCCTGTCCACCAGTAATTACAGTGTTCCATGTCTTTATCGAGGAGCCCCTTGCCAGCTAGTTTTTAGGAGGGACAAATGTCAGAGAAGAGAAGCCACAATGAAGTACCACAATGGAGCAAAGAATACACTGCTCAGGTCACTGTACAAAACCTGGTGAGTTTGCTGCCCAAATAAATGCCTAGAGTGTGTAAGACACAGAGCACAGTGACCCCAGGAAGGAAAGTCAATTGCAATTCATATCTCATGTGTCTGTCATTGCTGGTGAAAGCGTGGCCGTGGTTTGTTTGCAGGGCTGCTTTTCCTCTCCTGTTGTTTCCTTTCTTTCTTGTCTCTAATGGTCATGTCTTTCACACACTCGGATTTACAGGGAAGCAAAATTTGGATTTTTTTTTTTTCTTGTCTGAATTACCATTCTTATTACCAGTGCTCTGTACTGGATTTGATCAGTGCATTGGACTGTGGACAGGCAAGGGTTGTGCACTGGTTGTGACTATTTCGTGTTGAGATTCTTGAAGGTTTGGGGCAGTGTACTTTTGTTTTGCTTTGAAGGGGAAAAGGGGGCTGTGGAAGGAATCATCTTTCATCAGGACAGTTATTCATTAGGTTTTGAGCATCAGATGTGGATTTTTATTCATGACTGTGTATTGTGTTATTTCATCAGGACAAGGGACCCCATATACCTGCTAATTCTGAAAATCATCCAGTCTGTCTATCCTGTCAACTTACTTTGGCTCTAGTTACCCCCCACCACCATACACACAATTTCTTGTACGTAGCTACTTTTAAATTCGTAGCCCTGCTATGGACTGAGATGTCACAGGGATGGAGAAAATGCTGCTCGCTTTATGGATTACTGTTAGGTCAACAAAACTTTGGCAGCATTGATTAACTTGACAGTGAGTACAGCAGTACATTTATCACTTATGGCTGTGCTGTAGAAAATCTAATAAGAGGCAAACAATTCCCTTTAGAGCAGTAACAGGTTCACTGTGGCTAACGGTGCATGCACTGGAAATTTCTGCCTTTAAATTACACCCGGCTGCTGGTTGGGCCATTGACTCAAAGGTACTTCACTGCTCTAGTCATGCTGTCGTTAATTTCATCACAATTGTTGGACATACGTAAATATTTAAATATACATAATGATTTCAAAATCTGAGATGAGTTAGGTATAGTTTAGAATGATGGTCTAAAACTAATAGAAAATTCTATTGTTTAGGTTTTTATGAAGTTATATGAATATCACAAGAAAATTACTTCCTGTAATCAATGTTACAGAATTTAACTTTTTTCATAATGGAGAGCCTTGGGGAGATTTCAGTCTCAGTTAAATACTTTGAAAAGTATTTGTACTAGTGCTTGATATAATACAATATACAATATATAATATGTTTGCTAGGAAGTTGGTGGATATTTTAGTGTACTTTTCTTCATGTTAAAGGTGTCATGCTAAGAGCCTGCATACCTTCCACTTTCTTCCACGTAATGAACCACATTGCTCATGTTCCCAACGCATCTTAGATCTTTAAAAGTGTACACTGTTGTATATGTGGAAAAAGAGGGTAAAATATATTTATTGAACAATATAAATTATATCTAATGATTCAGACAGTGCTTATAAGTTTGGTAATTTGGTAGATCAAGGTAAAGAACAAAAAGACTTAGGTGTTTTTACTAGGTGGTAATAGTTTTCAGTATAACTAAAGAGCATTTGGTTAACAACCTGTCATTTTCATAGCAGAAAGAAAATATGAAAACCTAAAAGAAGCTGAGGAGATAGCCCAGTAATATAACCACTTGCCTGGCAAGTGCAAGGTCCTGAGTTTGGTCCCTGGTACTGCACAAAAAATAAAAAATAAAAAATAAAAGCCATCTTCTTGAAGCGCTCCTTATTTTACATGGCACTGCTTTTCTGTCAAGCCACTTGCGCACATCTCTAGGAGGATACTTAGTTTATTTTATCTCATTTTAGTCCTGATCCAGTGCACTTACACTCACACTTCAGAAGGAGCCAGTTAACACGGGGAAATTGCCAGCTTTTTTATGCTTTGTATTTTACTAGAAAATAGTCTTGAAGTGAAAGCTTTTCCACAGCAGCATCTGTGAGATGATATAGTTTTCTTTGTTGGAGAAAAGTGTTCTTCCTGAATCAATTGTCAAGAGATTTAATATAATAAGGCAGCTTGTGGAATGACTAAAAGAAACACTGTGCACTAGGAATTCCCAAAGCAGTTTGTTTTCAGAAGAAAAACTGAGTTCACCTGAAACATGAATATATTGAAAACCAAGATTTAATAAGGCAGCACCTGGGAGGCGCTGGAAGGGCTGCTGTCCAAAGGTCCAGGTCACTGACCCCACCTAATGTTTTTTAAGATTCTTAAAAGCATATGACCCAAAATTACTTCTTCTTGAGCTTTGGGAAGTACTGGCCTGGATCATCAGCACTCGGGCTTGTTGATGTTAGTGTTCTGATTTAATTCAGTGAGAATGCACTCTCTCTAATCTACAGGGTAAATGTACTATTTGTCCCTTCCAGAGCAGTCTTTCCTGAAAGAGCTCTGTCTTCCATCCTGGATTTCTTAGCTTACAATAGGAGTACCCCCACCAACTGCTTCCAGCACACAGGCTGGGTATTGATTAACTATCACACTGGCATCAGAACTACTCTTAGGATTCAATTTTTTTGTTGTTTTGCATATTTTATTGATCAAAGTGGTAAATGAGCATCAAGCGTGCAAGAAGACGATGAATTGTTTACTTGCATAAAATAACCTTTCAATAAGGGAAGATGCATGACTTACACTTTGGTTCTGTTCTGCGGCCCGAAGCAGATGGCATTCAGCTGCTATTGATTTGCTTCCGTAGTTAAGGAGCAGCCTGCAACCCGGCATGCCCCCTGCATGGTGAAAAGGGGTGTAGATTTAGGGACCAGCATGGAAGCCAAGAAGGACTGATGAGCCTGCCCCAAAATCCAAAGGAAAAACAGTCTTATTTGGAGACCATGTGTAGCTAATAACTTGAAAATGTGAATTAATGTAATCCGAAGTGATAGAGCCACTTTATGCACTAGTGCTTTAGAAGAAAGAACATGAGGTCATCATTTATGCAGATATATCTAATGAATAACACTAATAATCACAGAATACTAATTTTAATATGTGCTCTTTCAGTACAGCTGAATAAAACCTTTCCTTCTGCTTTTAGGGGAAGTTAGGTAATTGTCAGATCGTAGTACATGCCTTCCAGGGAGCCTTGCGCAGTGTGAACACACAGCTGTGCTGACGCCCACCTCACTTACCAGCTGTGCCATCTCTTAGACGGCAGTTCACCCACACCCTTTACTCTCTGTCAGCAGTCACATGTGGATTTGGTCTTTTTTTTTTTTTTTCCAGAACTGGGAATTGAACTCAGGCCCTTGCGCTTGCTAGGGAAGCACTTATGCTACTGAGCCATATCTGCAGCCCCTCACATGTGGTTTTCTATGATATGTAGTTACAGATGTCAAATTTACAAATATTTTCTTTGAAATTATGTCCAACAATGACTTTGTATCACAAAAACCGAGGATGAGCTATCCTATCAATGATGACCTGCGTGTGTGTGTGCACCCACGTGTGCCCCTGTAAGCTCAGCTATTAGAAACCTCTTCTTAAAAGCAGTGTGAACAGATACTGAGTCTGGTGGTGCACACCTGTAATTGCAACACTTGGGAGGCTGAGGCAGAAGGAGTGTTACAAGTTTGAGACCAGCTAGAGCTGCATAGTTCAAGGACAGTCTGACCTACAGAGCAAGACTATCTAAATAAATAAATAAACCAATAAGGACAAGTAGTAAATATATTTATATAATAAAACATGTGTGCATTATCAATCAAGTACTGAGCAAAAACTTTCTATTGATCCCACTTACCTGTAATCACAAACGTACAGATCTTCATTGGGCTGTTTCACAGAACTATAAGAAAGATATCGGAATGTTTCAAAATCATACAGTCGCCAGTATTCCATTTGCACCAGTATGTTGATTTGTGCAAAAAAAAAAGCAAAATTTGTTCATTTTACGCAGTTAAAAGTTAAATTATTAAAATCTATTTTAAATTGTTCATTTTGCACTTGTCCTTGTTCAGACAAAACATTTGTCCTTTGCGCCAATTTCATATGTTTTTAATAGTATTTTTAGCTTGGCCTGAAATTAAATATACAAAACACAGTATGCCTAGCTAGTCTTTCATCAGAAAAAAATCCTATCCATTCTGTTGGCCACACCTGATTCGGAGCATCAGCCATATTCAACATTTTTGCTGAACCCCCAAAAGAGTTGGTCAACATATTTTGGAATTTAGCCTAATTATCTGACAGACTCAGATATCAGCTACAGGAGAATGAAAGGATAAAAGACCTAAATTTTTAAATAATCTTAGTGAAAAAAAATAACCTTAGTGAGATATAATTTTCATATAAATACACACATAGTGTATTATTCAAACTTTTTAAAATAAATTTATAGTTGTATGACCATTGCCATAGTCCCGTTTTGGAATATTGCCCTCAAAATTGGTCTGTCCACAGGATCAACTCTTGCTTATAGAGTTTGAGTGATTTTTATCATAAACTTGAAATTTTAAAAGTCAAATACATACTAACAGTTGGTGGTATCTCCCCTCCTGTCTACCACTGTGTCTGTCTGTCACTTGAGTGTTTCAGCTTTGGGGAATGACTGGCCCCCCAAATGCAGGCCCCCTCGAAAGGTTAGGGCTGTACTAAAGAATGCAGCTGCACTCCTAGACAGCCAAGAGAAAGAGATGGAAGACAAGAAAAAGTGCTTCAACTTTCCTTCTACTTGTGCCTTACTCATGCCCTTTGGCAAGCACATTTGTTTTCCATGAAAGAATGACTGGTAGATAAAAACTTCTCTGGGTTAATATCATTCCTCACCCTAAATGTGAGGCAGAAAGGAATTTGTTGAGCACCTGCTATGTTTTAGGGACTCTCTGGGGCCTCCTACATGAGGTAAAATTAAACTGGAAAGCTGCTGTTGTGTCATAGCCCACTGCTGCTCTTCACCTTTTGTCTTTAAGCAGTTTTTAAAGACACATATTTAATTATATCCCATTAACCATGTAAGATGTACTTTTATGGCAAATTACTTTGTGTATTATAGAAATTTGGAATTATAGGCAACTTAATTATTTTTCTTACTTGAAAGAAGAGAGGACTTATGGGTAATATGTATATGTAATATATGTAACTGATACCAAAAGTATTTCTCATGTAGTGAATTTTGAAGTTATCAGAATACAAACCATAAAATAACATAAAAAAGAATACAGATTATGCTATCCACAAATTAAGAGAAAGATGCCAGAATTCATTAGATACTTAGAAATCTGTTAGCTGCTGAGTACAGAGCAAATTATTAGTATATAATCTTTGCCTTTGAGTAATTTAGTTGGCCATTCATACATCTAAACAAATTATTACAGTGTGATACGTATGTATAAAGTGGTAGTCATACTAAAGGAGGAAGCACGATGTTACTTACCTTTCAACAAAATGTTTTTGTAGGGTCAAGATTAACATTAAATTGAAATATAAGAAGAGAAGTAATAAAGTCTATTAGAGATTTTTTGTATTATCTACAATGAATACAATAGTACATATTACCTGAACTTCACATATTTTACTTAGAAAATATTCTTGTTTAAAACTATCTTAGTAATAAAAATTGTAATGGTGCTGATGATACAAATAGATCTATTTCTCCAAATTAAGTTTTTAGTATTTACTTCCAAAACTGACCTGTTTGCTTCAATACAAATTCAAGGACACAAAGCTATAGGTTCTGTTTTCAAGTTGTTTCCTTTTCTGTTTTTTTTTTTTTAATACAAAATTAGTTCCAAATACAGATGTAAATGAAACTTGTAGCCATTCTCAAGTAAACTCAAGTGCTTACAAGTACATTGGTTTAGGTTATATTTCTATTATTCTTTCTCTTTTATTTCTTTTTTCCTCTATAATGAAATAATTATTTTTTTCATTTTCTTGTTGACTTTTACATAGCCAAAACATATTTCATAATTTGTCTTCTCTGTTGTTTGTCTCCCTTAAGGCAGTTAGAACCTGTGGTTTTTAAATCTTTCTATTTAGCACACTACCTACATAAAACACAAATCATTTATCCTAGGCTCTGTGCATCTCAGAACAATCTATTGGAGCCACCGATCCAGGCCGACTGTGAGACCAAAACTAGGAGTGAGCTTGCAGTGTTAGAATGATCGGCAATTCAGACTTCATCACAATTTTTAGATTCTATCTGGGAAAAAATTATTTTTAAGCTATTTAGAGTAAGTTGGTGTATTTGAAAATGTGTGCTTTAGTATTTACGAAATGTTCATATTATCTGTTGTAGTCCTAAAACCATGGAAATGTATTCGTTTTGTACAGCATCAACATCAGTGGTTCTTCCAGAGTCGTTCTTGTTTGTTTTAGTCAGTTTTGGCTCTTTCCCAAAAACTGGGTTTACTGGTAGAGAATCCAAAGCTCACAGTGGTGTTAACCCTTTGTTCTCCCCTAGGCTTTGTATGACCATCACAGCAATTCCCTTACAGTTCTAACTCGCAGGTGCAGACTTTGTTTCCTAAAGTCATGATTAAGCAATTTGCTTCAAAGCACTCAGCCATTGCAGAGGGTGTATTTACATCAGCTACCATGCACCAAGAGCTGCATTTTGTAATGCTTTATTTCAGTTTATCAGATTAATCCGTCTTTTGTCTCTACCCAGATGACACACTTAGTGAAGCAGAGGATAACTAAGCTTAGAGAAGCTCCTAAAAATGAGAACATTAAGCCCCAAGCCACGGCCTTCCCAGACGGCTCTCATGCTCCTGCTCAGCCTCCAAGTGGGCACCTGCTGTTTAATGTAATTAGTTTCAGAGGGAATGTCAGATCAGGCCTCAGGAGTTGACTCTGGCCCAAAAACCCTCGCAAGGAAATATCACTGAGACAAAGCAAGGCAAGTTGCCGCAGCCGGGGCACCCGCTCGCTGCATTCCTGGGTGTGCATCCCACTCGGTCGCTTTTCATCGCACAGGTGCACCTGCACTCCCCACGTGTGTTACTCTGCAGCGTGCTGCTTTCCTCTTACGGAAATGAAGGCACAGCTGCCTACTGCAAAAAATTGTAGAAATCACTTTTTTTTTTCTTTTATATATTTAGTACAGGCTCTACAGGGTCTCACTACACAGAGAGGACTTGTAGTGATTCTGCTGTTTTCAGCCTCTCAAGCGCTGGGATTACAGGCGCGCACCCCCACGCCCAGTTTCATTTGCTGTCTCAGCGCACCCCGGGGGCGGGGCCCGCATGGCTTGTGGTGCTGGGGATCTAATCCAGGCCCCTGTGCTCTGCCTAAGCAGGTGCTTTAATCCACTGAGCTATCTGGCCAGCCCTACAAAAAATATTTTAAATGTTTGAAAATTTAACACTGGTTTTTAGCATTTATAAGATTTCAAAATTAAAGACAAATTCAGTTAGTTTGTTTTCAGCCTGCATTTTCCCATCTGTGTTAAAAAAAAAAAAAAAAGTACTGAACGAAGCTGTTTCTAGTTTCTCATCTTATTCTGAAATTCAGATTGCAGAGAACTTAGTGAGGAGGCCCAAAAGGGACTTCATTGGTGTAGGGTAATCCTGACACCAAGTGACAATGTTGCCATTCTGTCTGGTTGATTTGTTTTTCCCACAATTTAAGCAAGCAGTGGCTTGTTTTGATGGTGAGTTACAAGGCATAGAAAGAAGCCTTGTGGCCCTGTTTTTTTTGTTTTTTTAATCTCAGTCCTTGTTTATTGATTCTGCTTACATAACTGTGGCTGTGCAGGAGAGTCTGTGGGCCTACCTCTGGCCAGAGAGGAAGGGGGAAGCAGCTGAAGAACCAGAAGATGGTGAGTGAAGGCTCTTAGAGATCCTCGATCTCCCTTTATTAAGATGGTAAGATGGGAAGTCAGTGAACATTGCCAAATCCATTTTTCTCATCCATAAAAATCTCGGAAACTTACCTAACTCACAGTAGTCTTGAGGTTTGAATGACCCCGCATTTGAGAAGCCACTCAGCAGGCCATAAAACATTCTTCAGGAATTAGATTTTGTGATTTTTTTTTTAAAAGAAATCCTTCTCACACCTGTCTATATCCTCATGCAGGCACTCCTGTGAATTGGGCTTCCCACTGCTTTTGGTTGAGCACATGCTGTGGTGGCACTTGCTGGCTTCCAAAGCAGACCAGCACATCAGGAGGCTCAGCTATCTCTCCCTGTGGGTGTGCCTCCTACTGTTGCGTTCATTGCCTCTGTGTTTGGAAGAACCCACACCCATCTGCCCTGTGTCTGGGATGCAGGGAAGCCATGGTGGGCAAGGCACACTCAGTCCCATCCCCTTGGAGTTGGACTTGCGTGAACAAAACCCAAGGAAACGTGTAATGAAATAATTGCGAGTTCCACAAAGGAAATAAAAAGAGAAAAAAAAAAGTGTTATCAGGGGCTGGTGAGATGGCTCAGTGGTCTAAAGCACCTACTTAGAACAAG
>NDGN011508211.1:1201-12645 GCA_002564285.1 Tympanoctomys barrerae
AGAGAGAGAGAGAGAGAGAGAGAGAGAGAGAGAGAGAGAGAGAGAGAGAGAGAGACAAAAAAAGTGAGCAAGACAGATGCACTCTTACTGGGCTGCTATGGCCCTGCCACATCACAAGGACAATGCATATGGTCAGTGACATCATTTCCTCCCATCAAGGGGAATTGTCACCTAGCAGCCCTGCTTACTAGCAAGAAGTCTGAGTATAGCTGGCTGTGCGCAAAAGCAACAAAAACTGAACCATAGCTAGCACGTACTCTACAGCTTACATAGAGTCTAACACTGGAATAACCTTATTAGATCATAATCGGTGCATATTTTCCCATTTTTTTCATATTTGAATAACAGATATGAATTGTTGAATGAATATTCTAAGATATTTGATGAAAACTGAACATAATTTTATGGTAAACTGGACTAGCATTTCTTAATTGAAGCAATTTTTACCTCCCTTTCCCTTATTCCCTAACTTAACTTATTCTTAACCCATTTTACAAATGCATACCAGGCTCCAGCTAGCCTTGAAGGCATTTGAAATGATCTGTGATACAGTAAATGGGCCTTCAAGAGATCCTGAAGCACACAACCGTTTCTCTGAATCTGCAAGCATAGAAAACCCTACTCCTGGTATACATGAAAAAGTTAGTTTCTTTAAATGTGTGCTTCATCAGAGGTCCTGAACTGTGCTGTGGGTCCCAGTACTTTTATGTCCCTGAGAGTACACACATCCCAAGAATAGCAGGGCATGAAGTACCCTTACAGTTGGTCACTTGACTAACCCAGAAGATGAAACAAGAGTCGGACATTGAAGGGAACATCAGAGCACTGGTGTGGAGAAAAGTGACACTTGAAGGCCAAGTTGGAGACATGCTCTACCTGGCCAACAGTGACTCCAAATTCATGTGCACAAACAAGTGTGGACATGACTTTACTTAGAAATAGAGCCTTAGTAGGTATAGTCAAATAAAGATGAGGCCACGCTGAATTAGAATAGGCTATACTCCAAAATTAATAGTGTTGGGGCTGGTGAGATAGCTTAGCAGACTAAAGCACCTGCTTTGGAAAGCTTAGGTAGGCACAGGGGACCACAGTTTGATCCTTGGCACCACATGCTGTGACAGCCCTGCCCCAAGGGTGGGCTGAGCTGGGCAAAATAATTAATAATAATAATAATAATAATATTCATATAAGAAGAGAAGAAACAAAGAAAATGCTACAGAAAGAGGAAAGAGAAAGTTGTCAGACTCAAATATTGAAGACCACCTCCCAAATGTGACATTGACTATTTTTTAATTATGTTTTAAAGCATTAATTCTATCCATTTCAAGATATTTCTAATTTTTAGCACATATTTTTTACTTTATTGATGAGGTATATTAAGATAATAATGTGTTATATTTTTCACTTACACCATAGTTGGGAGAAAATATTATGTAGCAGATGAAGAACTAGATATGAAAAGAGAAAATACTCCCATAAATCACCCAGTTCTTGAAAAAATAAATCATCACTCTTAAGTTCTTTTCTGTGTTCAAGCCATATCCCATGGCTACACTTTCTCTAAAGCAATCTTGATAGGCATGGAAGGAATGAAAAAAAGTTATTTTGATTCTTCTGTCTCCCTGATGATTCATGTTTCTTTGCAAACTGAAATGTTGAGAGTCAAATAGATTGTATCAGAAAGAACAAAGTGGTTAAAGAAACAGAAGAGATAGAAAGATCTTGAAAAAGCAGGTCTGAGAGACTGTTTATAATGGATGCTATAAAGAGGACACTTCTTTTCTTTTGAAATGTTTCTTTCTTAACACAAAAGAAATAAGAAAAACCGTTTTCAGTAGTCTGCGTGACAAGATATAATGTCCCATCATGACTATTAAGATCTCAGTGGTAATATGGGAGCATTGGCATTTAATAGAAACAGATTCTAGGTCAGGTGGTTTTTTAAAAAAAAAAATAGTTCTTTCCTTGCTTGGAAAGGAATGCAGTTAGAGAGTAATCCATCAATCTTTTAGAGAGGTTTTAAGCTTCCACAAGCCTGGAAAATTTCCTCCATACTTACCAGAAGTAAGACAATGACGTATCTGATAGCACCAAGCTTTAGTCATGAGTTTTATTTGGAAATGCTTTTTAAAGTATAACTATCCTTCTCTCAATTCTTTAAAACAAGACTATGTAATTGCCTCACTCCTTCAGAAGCCAATGAGTGTGTTCTCGAATACATGTAACTTTGCTATAGTAGGCAGGGATTTGTGTGTGTGTGTGTGTGTGTGTGTGTGTGTGTGTGTGTTTGGAGTGTGAGAAAGACTTTGGAACACCATCTTCCTTCTCTGTTTCCAGCATATCAAGAACCAAGGTCAGTGGCAGCAAGATAATCCTGGGTGTGGAAGATCATGGCTCATTGCCATTCAGATTATCTGTTGCATTGACAAAAGAGTGTGAATCAGTGAAATCTCAGTAAGTTCAAGTAATTTTTCCTAACTCTGTTGGCTACTTAAATACTGAAGGACCAGAATGCCAAAAGAAAAACTAAGTTAATAACAACAAGAATAGCTTTCTATGTGTGCATGCTTTGGAATTCAGTGACAGCATCCAGTCTTTATTGATGGTTCCTCCTATGATTTTATCTGCATCAACTGGGGATAGACTCGTTATTGGCTAGACCACTGATGATGAAATAGAAAAGGCTGTAGCTAAACCTCCAGCACAGAAGTGAAAGCATACACAAAATCTTTTATGGCAAAACACATTAGCAGACAACCTAAAGCAATCTACCCCCCTCATAGGACTGTGGGATTCAGAGGAGCTGGAATAATCAGGAACAAACAGCTCTCTTTGAACAAATTTGTCACACAGTGTGTGAGACAAGGAGATCAAGTTAAAGTGCATTGTGGTTTCTCAGGAACAATTTCAGCCTGGAAATTGAAGGCATTCCAGCCCCTGTGTGATCATTTTAGGCACAAACATGGAGGTATTAAATACACACACACACACACACACACACACACACACACAGAAAGAACTCTCAGCCAGGAGTTCTGGAAGCAAATCTCCACCCTTTCATTGTCTCATCCTGTTATTTTGAACAAGAGCATTAGGAACTTTGTGATTCTGATTTTCATTTTAAACAAGGGCATTGACATCTTTGTGCTTTACACGCTTTGTCATGAAAATAAGGATTATTGAATAAAATTATTTCTGAGATAACTTAAAAAGTCAGAAAACCTTTGCAGATGAGCACAGAATACTTCATTTTAAAGAGGTGTTCTTTTCCTAAAATAAGAAGTCAACCACAGCAGCAATGCTTTACCTCATAAACAAATTTAACTAGATGTTGTCTCAAAGGGTGGTCATATAGAAGACAGATGAATAGTATTTGCTGGCAGTTTTCTAAATTAATGTTATTACATATGAAAAAATTCAGTATATTTTTTCCTTTTAAAAATCAAGTTAAAAAATAATTCATGATTCTCATTAATAAGTTCAAACACATCTTATTGCTGTGAACTCACTATACTATCTCATTGAAGGAGTAGGAAAATATCGCCAATTTACTGCAATAAGGTAATTACTATAATAAGATAAATGTTAACTTTTTAATGAAAACCACTGTACTTGAGTAATTACCCTTCTGAGGACTACTCCATATATGATTTCTTTGCAATTATTAAGATTAATTCACTTTTTGAGTAGGAACAGACCAAAATACCAAGCCAAATGATCATTTTTATAAGCACATTTTCAAATGTCCTAGAACTTTAAAAGGGAGAGAGAGAAATGGATGGGAGTCTTGTTTCCATATCTATTTTATTAAGTCATAAGCTGTCAAGTTCCTAGATTCAGTTAAATGCAAATAAAACCAACAAAAAATCATCAAAAATTGATACAAATAAAAATGAGTGTCCGCTGACCATCAGTTACAACAAAAAGTGAAGATTTATTCTGAACTTTCTTTGTTCACAAATCCACTTTCTATAAATAACTCATTATGTGAACATCTGAAATACATAAATAGATGTGTGACAGCAGCACACCTTCAGCATTCCTGTAGATCCCAAACGCCTCCAGGATGCTATTTCAGGAAGATCACAGCGATATCAGCTAATGTTAAAAACAGCGCAGCTAATGAAACAGCAAATCTAACCAAAGTAGTGCCTGGATAGCATAAGTCTCAGCTTAGGATGCTTCACATTCATGTGTGTTTTATTACTGGGTTTTCTATGGCTGGCATTCTATCTTGGAGTATCTAAGAAAAACTACTGATTCTCCCAGCCTCCACAGGTTATTCATATTTCTAACCAGGAGGGGAGCTTAGGAGAAAAAGCTGGCCCTTTACGTTCTTCAGCTCCGTGGGCTGGAGCACTGATTTCTGGAAAGCATTATGATGTTCAGGATTAGAAGTTTCAGAGGGATTTTCTCTTGGTCTAAAGGACTCCACAAACACAGAGATTAAGGAGAACTTTCTTTTAAAGAGATCTGGTCCAGCACCAACTGGACCCTGGATCTTCTCCACATTTTAGAGTGAATCAAAAAAATATAAGAGAACATTACACACATCTTTCCACTTAGTATTGGTCAGCTTTCCCATTGCTGGGACCAAATACCCAACACCTATAACTTCAATGTGAAAGGTTTATTTTGGCTCACACTGTCAGTGGTTTCAGTCCAAAGTCAGCTGACTCCAAGGCAAAGCCCCACAGAAGAAGGGTGTGGCAGAGGAAAGCTTCTTGCCCATGGCTTCAGAGATCCAGAGCACAGGGAGAGTGCAGAGAGGAAGGGGGCAGGCACAGTCCCCAAAGTCATGCCCCCAACACTCAGACTGCCTAGAAACTGCCTTAGTAAACTCCTAGGCATCTCTCAAGTCAATTAAGTTGAAAATCAAGATGAAAGGGCATGGAGATGAGTGTAATCTTTTATCTATTGAGGCTGTTCTACTTGTCACTACGCTCTCTCTCTCTCTCTCTCTCTCTCTCTCTCTCTCTGCCAATTGGAATGAAACAATTAAATTTGTTTCTAAAGTCTCTGCATCTTGTTGGTTCCATCACCCCCTGCAGACAGAAGAAGGGTTTGGAGAGGAAACCACTGGAGGAGAGGTTGGAACAGAGTTCCCTGCTGGTGCTGGGGCTTGGGACCATCCCATCCCAACCTTGTGGAGGAAGAGTGGTGCCTGCTGCAGCCAGACTGGGCCACCACACGTTAGGGCAAGTGTTGGCCCTCACTCTGTGTCAGATTCTTCACCAGCCAAATGAGAAAAACCATGCTCACTTTATGAGATTACTGTGAACAAAGTTTCTGAAGCACCAAATAAATATTAGCTATTATCATTAGGAGAGAAATTAAGATTGTTAACATTGGAAGGAGTCATGATTCTAAGGATGCCCCCAAAGTGCCAAGTGCCTAGTTTTTCAATCAACACTGACATGGGCACTGGTGAAACAGAGGAGTATGAAGATTACCTGAGGCTTCTGATCCATCAGCTGAGCCCTTTAACAGCAGAGTCCCTAGAAGTCACTGATACACCACTGCTGACTGACTTTGGAGATAGTCATGTGAAAAGACATGTGGGTGGTCTGTAGGGGTAGAAGGGCTATAGATTTACAGTGAAAGAAGAAGTCAGTCCTCCAGCCACAGAGCACATGGAAGAATTTGAACCTAAATTTTGGGCCTGTGAGAGCCTGAGCAGAGGACTCAGTGGAGCCCCTGCTGAATTCCAGTCTTCACAAATGTGAGCCAATAAACTGTCATTTTTTAAGCTGTGAAATTTATGTAGCAATAGAAAATTAACATTTAAGCTGGCAATCCCCTTAGACAAAGTAATAGACCTATGTTCCATTTATGATAATTTACATGAGCTCTTACAATAGCTGAGGTGCTAAAGGAGGCTTCAGTTATACAGGAGAAGACAGAAGGAGGAGGCACTTGTCACCTGTCCAAGGCACAGCTCAGAACACTCCTCAGCCAACTGTCTAATTTGTCCATCTTCACTATGATCCAGGATGGCTCTCATGGGAGAGACACTAATGTCATTCTCTTTCTTTTGTTTCCCAAAGGAAAATCCTATGGATCAACATGCCACATCATCAGGCCTAGCTTCCCTTCAGAGCTACTAACAGTGAAGCAGGCCAACTGAGAAAACTGGAGACAAACAACAGGCTATCACTGTTGTGAAAAAAGCCATTCTATGTGTTCTCTGAATCAAGGTAGATTCTTTACTCCCTGGAAAAGCCCACCCCTGTAGGTGGTGGGCACAGGATGAGTCCAAGACAATGAAATGTCAGATGTTGTGGTGGTTGCTACTTTCAGGATGAGACCAAGGTAATTTGCCACTCAGAGATCAGGGAGGTACGTACTAAATTGGCAGAATAGGGTGCCTAAACATCCTGGATTCCTGAGCCGCTTCCTGGACCACAGGTGCCTTGGATGTCTAGTGGATGAAAAGCGAAATTCGGTGTATTTTGTGGCAGTTAATCCACCACACTCTAGTCTATATAAATACACAACAGAACCATTATAAAAGTAGATTTAAGGACCAAGTGAACTGAAATATGTGAATTCTAAGATCATTTTATTAAGGCCCTTGACTTCCTGATTTAGCAAGTTGTACAAACTAATGGTTATTACAAAAGCTTTGTCATAATTATGTCTAATACTAGGGCTGGGGAGATAGCTCAGTGGCATGTGCACCTGCCTGTCAAACACAATGTCATGAATTCGATCATCAGTATGAGAGAGAGAGAGAGAGAGAGAGAGAGAGAGAGAGAGATGACAGAGACAGAGACAGAGACAGAGAGACAGAGAGAGAGGCAGAGACAGACAGAAAGAGAGACAGAAAGAGAGACAGAGATGGAGATGGAGACAGAGACAGAGACATAGAAACCTAATAATTGTGGACCTACTATGTGTCAAGCAACATGTTGGACATTATACATGCATTATTTTCCTGTATCCTCCGACTACTCTATTAGGTACTATTTTTTTTTAATATATTGAGGCTTAAACAAAGTACATCTGTATTGAACTATACCCACAGTTCTACCTTATATTTTTATTTAGAGAGGGGGTCTTCCTAAGTCATTAAGTTGTCTGTGCTGGGCTTGACCTTGCAATCCTCCTACCTCAGCCCCTCATGGTACAGGGATTATAAATAGACACATGTCACCATATCTGGCTAGTCTTATCCTCAATGTAGAAAGAAACTAAGGGAAGAGGGATTAATTAGCTAACCAAGCATCAGACAGATAACTAATGGCATATATGGGAAGAAGTCTCTGGTCTTCCAGTATAAAACTCTTTCCACTTCAAGTTGAGTCATGGGGCGAGTTATATGTAATGTTCTAAATGTGTCTCTTCCACAAATTTACAAAAGGCACAGTGATGTTTCCTTTCTTGTTTCTGATACTTTCTCTGCTAAGGCCATCTAGTTGTTTGTGTTAGTATTATTTAAACATTTTAAGGAACTATCAAACTTTTTTCACAGGGTTTTGCATGATATCTCAGGGTCTTATAGACCTGAGACCGTGAGGGTTCAAAGAACTCTATTGTTTTTTTCATTTTTTAAAGTTCCTTTTTACACATGTGGGTCTGGTTCTTTACACTTATGAGTATATCTTCAAGTGGAGGGGGCAAGGAGACAAGCTAGGAAACATGACAGGAGCAAAGCCATACATTTATATGCACAAGCTGGTTAAGGCAATGATCCTGAGCATCTTTAGCAAGTTTTTGAAGCTAGCAGTTAACTGGTAGGAATCTCACTCTGACTGACTATATATGCTGATCGCTGTGAACCAAGCAACTGCACTGAATAGCAATGTGTAATACTAGGGTCATGCTTGGAATACCTTTCATTCTGGTCTTCTAAATATATACTACTTGGCAAATCATATCAATTACTGGTATACTGTCTCTAGAGTAAATGTTTGTTTAAAAAAGGTTAATAAATGAAAACAAGACACAAGGAAAAAAATAAAATAAAATTCCATTTTGCTAAATCTAGTTATTTTGTTATTGATTTTAGAAATAGTAATAAGTAATATTTCCATCAGTTGGTCAAAACTCAATTTCACTTATCACTGGGAGATGAAAAGGAGTCTATTCTCTTACCTGACTTTATTTTATTCATTTTTTGAAAAGCTGAATAGCATCAGATGCAAAGTTCTCATTGGGAAATAATTGTGTATGTGACATCAGAGCCTATGGGACTTCACATAATTAGCCAGGTGCCAATAGGTCAATAATTGGTCATTTCTGAGAACTTTCTTCCTATATGATCCTGGGCATGTCACCCAGGATTTGCTGTTGTCACATCCAGCCAATAACCCGGCATGGAGGAACCCTGTTTTTTGGAAATGATACAAAGGTAAAGACTGAGTACTCACAAACACTGAAGAGCTCATGGAATCTGAAATGACCGTAAGGTCCTGGATAAATTCCAATCATGGACTAGCACTCATTTCCACTTTGTTATAAGCAATTAAGGCAGCTGCTGTTTTGTCCTGTGCCTTTGTCTTTTAAGAAATCTCCTTGATGTCTGCATGTCTTCCTTCACTGCAGAGAAAGCAGCTGGGCCTAGGCCGGGACTTTATGAGCTGTGTTCTGTAAAGGTGCAAGCAGCAAGTATTTTGAGCTTCACAGTCTAAGAGGTAACAAGGAAAACATTGCATTGGTGCTTGTATAACATGAGAAAATTTCCACAAATTCTCTGATGAAACTCAGATCATAATAACAATAAGTAAATACGCTGTCTTAGATCTAACTGCTAATGAAAAATGCGATTCACTTGCAACTCAATGTTTGTGTAATAAGGGATCAAAGTTAGTGTCCCCTCTCAAATCAATTGCCAGTGTGCACTTGTAAACCCATTTTTATCATGTAAGACATCCAGCAGCAGTTGGGAGACTAGATTTAGCCTCTAGACTGTAGTTTGGCCCTGCCTGCTGTCTAAGCCTGGATACTTTTAGTTTATTTACTTTTTGTGGTAGAAAAAAGCTTTGGAGAAATTTGTTTTAAAAATTTTATATTAATCACTTTTCATTAGGATGGATTACTAAAAACTCAAATGTCATTGGTTGATATTCAGTTTTCTTTAAATTAATTTATTTGACAGTTAAGGATATGTTGCCTAACTTGCAAATTGATTGCATCATTTCACAAAGTTAATTTGTTTTGAAAATGATGCTTTGAATGTTGGACCAGGACAAATTCTATCAGACAAACCTATGGAAAGATGACATGATTTGTCTTTGGAAGGTACATATTCATGCTCACTGCAAGTGTCCATCAACTTAGAGGGGTTATTGGTATGCAATAGCTGTGTTGGAGTATTAGGACGCTGATCTTTAAATTTTTCAGCCCTAGGCTTTAATGAGTCTGAGGTTTAAAAAAAGAAAAAAGAAAACAAAACAACAACAAAAACATAACCCACAAGACTGAGTAATACATGGCCACAGATTACTTCACCCCTTTGAGTTGCTAATTAAAAACAACTTTATACAGAGGACGAAAAATGAGTTACAAACTTACCTCTACTGATATAAGGGAAAGAAATTTCCAACCTGAAAGATATCTGGGATGAGTTTGTATTCTCTAAGATCGAAGAATGAATTTTAGGAACAATAGAAGTAAAGAACAGAATGTATTTACTGGGGGAAAGAAGGTTTCTCTCTTAGAGAGGAAGAGAAGTGTACCCAAGTGGGTTGCCCAGGAACCTGCTTTTTTGAGGATTTTTATAGAGCAAATTCATGAGGCAAGGCTAAGGTGGGAAACATGGGAACTGGTAAGGTGGGAATGAGGTGGGACAAAACTGTGGTCCACCAATAAGATTACAAGCATAATTGCTCAGGTAAAATTGATTGAATAGGGATCCAATGGGGAAATGAGTCAAGTAGCAATTAGGCATGAAGATGGTCATTTAAGAAATACAAATTAAAACAACACTAAGATTCCATCTCACCCCAGAAAGAATGGCTAACATCAAGAAGTCAGCCAATAACAACTGCTGGAGAGGCTGTGGAGAAAAACGAACACTTCTGCATTGCGGGTGGAGTGCAAATTGGTACAACCACCATAGAAATCAGTGTGGAGATTCCTTCAAAGGTAGGATTGGAGTACTATTCAAGCCAGCTATTCCCTTTCAGGGTATTTTTCCAGAAGAACAGAAAACCTCATACCACAGTAATATAAATACACCCATGTTTATAGCAGCACAATTTGTCATAGCTAAATCCTAGAAAAAACCCAGATGCCCATCGACTGAAGAATGGATAAAGAAGATGCAGTATTTTTACACAGTGGGGTATTATCCAGCTATAAAATGGAATAAATTTGAATTTTTGTATGTAAATGGATGTAACTTGAGAACATACTCAAGTGAAATAAATCAGTCCTGAATGTGCAAACATCATATTGCCTCTTTTAGTGTGAGAAGTTGAAAAAGAAAAATGGAATCTGAAGGGTACAATAGATACTGGGAAAGGGGAATGAACTAATTGAAAAGGAAAGAGTTACTGAGTTGAGGAGAAGGACAAGAGAGGGAGTGGGGAAAAGAGATTTGTCTATCTATGTAAGCAGGATGGTTTGGACAACTATACTGAGAATTTCTGCTGGTCTATGGAAAGGAGTTAATGTTTTACTTTGTTTCATTCCCTTTTTCAATGTTTTGTATAGTTACTCTTCTTAATTTCTTACACATTTCTTTTTTTCTTTCTTCTTCAATTTTACATGCATATTCATATTCTGGTAATATGAATAACTGGTTGGAAGACAATAGTATGCATTACAACAAATAAGGTGAAATTCATATTACTTTGTTAAGTGAAATTTTGTATCACTTGTAATTTTTCTGTTTTAATTCTAATTTTTACTTTCTTTAAAAAAATAAAATAGCTCTCAGAGCAGCACCATGGCAGCAGGCAAGATCAAGTGCCTTACAAAAGGTGGAAAAAAGGGAGCCAAGCTGAGAGTGTTGATCCATTTTCTAAAAGTAACTGGTATGATGTGAAGGCACTGGCCATGTTCAACATAAGAAATATTGGGAAAACACTCATCACTAGAATTCCAAGGAATGAAAATTACATTTGGTGGGTTCAAAGGTCATGTGTTTGAAGTGAGCCTTACTGGTCTGTAGAATGATGAAGTTGCCTTTAAAAAATTCAAGCTGAAGGGCCGGGGAGATGGCTCAGTGGAATATGCGCTTCCCTGGCAACCGCAAGGGCCTGAGTTCAATCCCCGGTTCCGCAAANAAAAAAAAAAAAAAAAATTCAAGCTGAACATAATGATCAGGTAGGATTCATTCAAGGGATGCAAGGATGGTTCAATATATGCAAATCTATGGATAAAATACACTACATCAATAGATACAAATCCAAAAACCACATGATCATCTCAACTGATGCAGAAAAGGCTTTTGACAATGTCCAGCACTCATTCATGTTCAAAGTCCTACAGAAAAT
>NDGN011508218.1:311-12222 GCA_002564285.1 Tympanoctomys barrerae
TTAATTATTGAAAATGTCCTACCAATTTGGTTTGAAACTGTCTCATTGCTATTTGTTTCTCAAAAAAATTCTGGAAAAAAATAATTGATTGGGTCTTAGTTCTAAGGTGACCTCACAGAAAAGTGACATTTTGAGTTTATACCTTGTGCACACTCCTTTGGCATCCAGCCACCTGGCCATCAACTTCTCAAACAAAGCATGCAGCATTCCTGGCTCCCACAGCCTGTTGACCAACAATATCAGGAAAGGAAATGTTCCAGACCCTCCTGCCTTGGGCTAGGACCTGGTTTGATTTAAGAACTAAGTTTCTTACATGATTAAGGCCTTTGTCTTAGTGACTTTTCTTGTTGGGTACACAAAGTTAAAGGGGGAAAGGTTTACTTAGGTCACAATTATAGAAGTTTCAGTCCTTAATCATCTGGGTCCCAGGCATGGTAGCACATGGCAGAGGGGAACAGTTCATGGTGGTGGAAGACAGCAAAAGCAACAAGGGAGAGAGGAGCAAGCCTCTTTCTGTCCCTTATATTGGGACAAGCTACCCACTTTCTGACCCTTATATTGGGATAAGCTACCTACCCTAGGACAAGTAGAGCACCCACATGAACCTAGCATTGGACCTTGAATCAATTCAGCCACTATAGTGGATTTCTACATGGTGATCAACTTATTACACCCAGCTTAATTACACTAGCATGGTGCTGGGTGCAAGAGGCCGCCTGAGGATTGTTGCCAGCAGCATAAAAAGGCAGAACAGGAAAAGCTGTTAAAATGTCCTTAAGGATGCTGTTTGGAGAAACTATTGGAGCTGTTGGAAGCTGCTAGTTCTCTTGGGCTCTTCTGTTGGAGGATCTTATCAGGCTAGCTTTCCTGATGAACTTTGGAGAGCTTTGGAACTCATCTTGAGCGTTACTTCCTGGCTCTGCTCAGCCTCATGGGAACTGATGGGAATTCAGCTTTCCTCATTGCTGGAGGATCTCAGAACCTCACTTGGGCTGAGGATGGCTGTGGTACTTTTGGGGGAGTGCTGGTGTATACCTGGAGCATTGCTTTCCTAGCTCCAGTTCAGATCCCTCAGCCTGCTAGTATAGAAAGTACAGACTTTCTAGCTTCCACCCCTGACCTTTGGGCCTTTCCAGCACAGATCTGTGAAGTGGGCCTGCGTGAGACTGTTGTGGGCTCTAGGCCTCCAGCTGGACTTGTGGGAGGCATTGTTATGGGCTCTAGGATTTCAGCTGGACTCATGCAGAATATTAGAATCTAGGCCCTCAGCTGGAGTCTTTAGTGTTTAGTGTATGGATAGATTTCCTGCACTTCTTGAATATGATTCTTGGGTAATTGTTCATAAAATGATATTATAAAAGGTGTCCTGTATTATATTGTTCACCTTGTAAAAAACCCAAACCATGACAGCGCCTATGAAAGTCTGTCCCTCCATGACTGCATGGGACTTAGGGGAACAGCTAAACGAAGACTGGGAAAACCTTTGAGGAAACACTGATTGTCTAAGAGAACAGAAAGACATTTTTCAATTTCATAGTAACTTCTAAGTACAATAATGATAAGTATCATAACCACTGAGCTTTCCTGACCTCCAAGAGCTCATACTCTTGTGTGCATAAAGGCGTCAGAATTTGTACTTGGAGCAGAGCCTTTCATGGCCCGTCCTCTTGCTTGAAGGACTAACTCTCCCTATATACTTTGCAATGAATTCTACCCATACTCTGCACCTACCATGTGCCTTGCTTGGTTTTTTATTGTGGTACCAGGGATCAAACTCAGGACCTTGCTCTTGCCAGACAGGCGCTTATGCCACTGAGCTACTTCCCCAGACCTCTTGCCTGACTTCTTTCATCTAGGACACAAAAAGCAGGGGCCAGTGGACTGAGGGCCTGCACCTGGCTGTGTGGGGACCTGGCTTCTGGCTGTCTGTCTTGTAGGCAATGCCAGCTTTGGTTAGCATGGGTTATGTGGGGCCCTCACCTGTGGGTCACTATGAGAGGTGAGGCCACTAGCTCTACAGGCAAGTGGCTATGTCGTATGACACAGAGTGGGCAGGATCTGAGAAGTGGGGTGGCCTGTAGAAGGTTCCAGAGGCAAAAGTAGCTAAGATAAGGATTTGATTTCAAAAATGGAGAACATTTCAGCATGTTCTGAAAAATGCAGGACCTTTTAGGTCTTAGGGGGTAGGACAATTTTTCTGTGTTCTTTGTCAGTAAACTAGCAGGCGAGTACTTAGAACCAAGGACCACCTGCTGCTCCATCTGCCCCTGTGCTTTGCATCTATATACATGTTTTGTGGCGTGAAGAGCCTACCCAGGTCCTATGCAGGCTAGACAAGGACAGGGTGACAGGATCTATCACCTCAGTACCTTTTCTTCTATTTTTTGAAACCAAGGGTCTTACTAAGTTGCCCGAAGCTGGTCTGGAGCTTGTTGTCTTCCTATCTCAGCCTCCTGAGGGACAGGCATTTGCCACTATGTATGTCTGGGCATAAGTTTTCAGAATAGCAGCAAATTTTAAGTTTTAGAATGTTAGAGGAAGGCATCCGTAAGCAGTGGTAGATAGACTGCTTCAAAATTCTACTCTTTTAAATTGCTTTATTTTACTTTATCTTTTGCAAGTACTGAGGATAAACTCCTGCCCTTCAGCCTGCCGGACAAATGCTCTACTACCGAGCTGCATCCCCTGGCTTTTTACAGTTGCTTTAAATTGGCTTTGGGACTGAGAGAGAGAGAAGCATAGGGAGCTAACTAATTCCTTCAACTTACTTGCAGATTTTAGAGAACCCACCACCATGGGATCCAGATGATTCTGACTATGGCTGTAAATGTCAGGGTTAGTTGTGGCTTTACCCACAAAAGGATAACAATTTTATGGAGAGAAAAACTAACTAAATAAATAAGGGTTGGGTGTGGTGATGCACACCTTCCCAGCACAGTGAGAAGCTGAGGCAGGAGGACCAAACTGGGGCCAGCCTGGGCAAGTTAGTGGGATCTTGTCTCTAAATAAATAAATAAATAAATAAATAAATAAATAAATAAGAGACCTAGACTCCTTCATCCAAAGAGCATGAGATCTTCAAAGACTGTGGTAGAGAAATAGGTCTATATTAGTGAACAAGCGAGGCAAGTTATGCTGAAAGAGGGAGATAGAAACAAAGCACATATTTAATAGAAATCTCTAACAGAAAGTTTTAAATTCCAGTGAAGTCCATTGGAAAAGAAAGGCAACATTTCACAAAAACTTGACTGGAATAATTCTTGTAGGACCTAGGAAAATGTGAGAGGTGTCCCCTTGGCTCTCCCAGAAAGGGCTGCTCAGCAAGGCTGCAGTGGGAGAAATCTTGGCAATGGCATCATCCCACATGTAATCCAAGTGGTTCCAGAAGTTTGGACAGACCCAAAGAGAAAGACCACAGATACCAGCAGAAAATACTCAGAAAATCAGTGCGTCAACTTTCTCATGACCCAGGACATCCATATGCCTCAGGGAATACCTGAGAAATTCCTGGAATTTGGTGTCTGAAAGAAAACATGGGAAAGACGAGGTATACGAAAGTGGAGCTAGCCAGGACGAAAATGGAACAAGTCTACGCCTGGGATTAGTGCTGGGTGGGTAGAGGAGGTCCTCTGGGTAGGATTTTCCTAGTCAGAAGGTGAAGATGGCTAAGACTTGAAGGATCAGGGATTGCTTTTGACAGAGCTGGAATTAATGAATTTATGTTTGTTGTTATGGGAAATCTCCTAAGAAAAAGATATCTAGAGGATTACATTCTGTTATTAGAAATCAAAAAGGAAGTTCAGTTTTATGGGAAATAAATGGACCATCTTACACTATAGGTTAAGCTAATGCAAAGCTGAGTCTCTGGATGAAATAGAGGCTATCCAAGAGAAATAAACCATTAGAGCAGTATCTCATGATTACAAAAAAGGAAGGAAAGAAAGAAATGATATTTTAAGAGCTGACATTTTTTCAGAGTCTGTAGTAAAGAGTGTCTCAGAAAGTGCACATGGAGAAAATGGTCCTTACAGGTCCCTAGGGTGACAGATTGCTGGAGTATTAATAACAGCTTCAGTCAGGATTTTGCCAAAAAGATCTCTAATGTGGAAAAATGGGCAGAAAAGAAACCTCCCTCAAGAGACAGGTTTAATAGGTCTAAACAATTCCATACAGAAAGACAGTGGATATGGCTACTACCATAGCCACATCCATAATGGCTACCCAAATGTTTGGCTACCCAAACATTTACCTCAGGGACTGCACAGGAAATGGATAATAAGAGGTTTCAAATCTTCTAGTTTGAAATGAAGGATACCTAAGGGGGGGGACTTGGTGGCTTGAGCCATCATGACTGCAAACTGCCAAAGTCAGTGTGAAAAGCAAAGGGGCCTTAAATACCACCAAGTGAGGGGCAAGCTGCATGGCCTGCCACCTTCCCCACCGCAGCATGCCAATCATGGCCAAGGTGTTCAACTTTGCCAACGTAGAATCCTGGATGGATCAAAACATCTTGAGATTTTTCTTCCTGTCCTCTAGCTCTTTTTCTCTGTGGTCTACTGATAGGGCCTGGGGAAAAGAATTCTCGGGAGCTGGGGTCTGGAAAGTGAGAGGAGGGCAGAGCTTTCATCCCAATTCAACTTGTTAGCTGTTTGGATGTTATTAGGTGAATCTCAGGAAAGTCTTGGCCACATCGACTTGTGAAGGGCAGAAGAACCCAGCTGTTCCTGTGAAGACAGCCCAGGCTGGCTGTTTCAAACTTTGTAATATTACCATTTATTTAACCTGTTCCCTATTGATGGACAGTAATGGAGCTAACCTTTTGCTTTTACAAATAATACTGCAATGGACCATGCAATTGTTGCTCTATATATGTGTGAGTACGTTTGTAGTTCAAATTTCTGGAAGCTTCCCTGCTGGGTCAGAGAATATTGAACAAATGTTTAAAGAACATTTGTTTGGAGGGCAACAGGTTATTAGGTGGTGCCTATTTATTTTGGTTTGGCTTTGTCCACTGGCAGTGAGCCATAAAAGAAAAGAAAAAAGAAACCCTCTTCTTTTCATGGAATCAAATTTGAGAAATTATTGTTGTACCCCACAGCCTAGGCCAGCACTCACCAACACTGCCCAGGTGATGGATGAGAGGGAGCCCAAGCCCTTGTTCTATAACTTACCATTTGTGCATTGTGGGCAAGTCGGGCTTATACTCTCAGAACCTTCACTTAAAGAATTTCACAGGTGGGCCAACCCCACCCCTAAGGCACTCTGAGCCAGCAACCAAGTCTAGGCATGGTGGCTCCTGCCTATAATCCCAGTACTGGGGAGGCTGAAAACAGGAGTATCACTATGAGTCCAAGCTGCGTAGTGAGACACACTATACCAAATTCATATTTTTTAAAAGAATTTCAAGGAAAAGGAATAAGAACATAGAGGATGAACCAGGCAACACTTTGACCAAGTGACCAAAATAAACAGCAGCAATGTGGTCCCAGCACTCTGGGAGGCAGAGGCAGGAGGATTGTAATTCCAAAGTCAGTCTGGGAAACTTAGTGAGAACCTGTCTCAAAATAAAAAATACACTGCTGAGGAGGTAGCTCAATTCCAAGTACTACAGAAAACAAAACTTTAAAAAATCAAAATGAGGAAGGACTGACTTATTAAAAAGAAAGAAAAGAATATATTTTTTTAAAGAGGAGATGAAAGTAAAAGAAGGTGGAAACATTTCAGATCTGCACAGGAGCACGTGGCTGCTGAGCCGTGGGCATCTGTGGCCTGGGATGTGGTCAAAATGTAAAACCTGCACTAGGTTTCTAAGACTAGGTAAGAAAAACATAAATCAACTAATTCACAATTTTTATATTGAGTACATGCTGAAATAATGTTTATGATACTGTTACTGTTTGAGATACAGACGCTGTTTGTGACTGTTATTATTAAAGTGAATTTCACCTGTTTCATTTTTACTTTTTAATGTAGCTACTAGCAATTTTCCAGTGAACAGTGTGGCTTGCATTGTGT
This sequence comes from Tympanoctomys barrerae, assembly GCA_002564285.1. Taxonomy (NCBI): domain Eukaryota; kingdom Metazoa; phylum Chordata; class Mammalia; order Rodentia; family Octodontidae; genus Tympanoctomys; species Tympanoctomys barrerae. The sequence continues at coordinate 6,327 of NDGN011508218.1, forward strand.
GTCACATATTTCAATTTGAAAGAGCCGCTGCAGATGAAAGGAAGCCAGACAGACAGGGCCACTGAAAGCAAGATCTGGTTCTCAGTTGAAACTTTCAAAGACAAAAATAATGCAATAAAGTGCTGCTTGGGGTCATTTCCAAGACTGGAATACAAACAGTAAATTATGAAGAATTGTATCAATGTTGAATTTCTGCAGGAGATAACTGCTGTGGTCATGTAAGACAATATCTCTGCTTAGGAAATACACCATGAAGCTTTAAAAGATAAAAGGACGATGAAGCATGTAACTTTCCTATAAAGTGGTTCCAAAAAAGTTGCGTATCCTGTACAATGATACCTGATAAGAGATAGAAGCTGTGAAAGAACCAGAGCAAGTCATGAAGTAAATGTGGTAGAATAGAACCAAGTGAATGAGAATGCCACACACACATGCGTAACATTTGTAGAACTGGTTTTAGTTTTACAGCTTTCCTAAAAGTGTAAGGTGATTTCCAAATAAACACTTTTGAAATTGGAATGCCTTATGTCTTAGTTGCTTTCCTTGATGCAGGGACAAAATACCTGACACCAGAAAGTTAAATGAGAAGTTTCTTTAGGCTCAGACCTCAGACCTCCCTCCGTTGTGGGCACGGGAGGGCCTGGACAGGGAAAGCTGCTCTGGGTACAGAAGACCGGAAGCAGAGTGGCAAGGGAGGAGCTGGGGAAGGAGATAAGTGGCCTCCCAGGGGCTGCGCCTTTCAGCCTGGACCCCAGGTCCCAGCACCATGCCAGATGCAGTGCCCTGTCACCCAGCTGCCTTCTGCCAGGCCTGGGTACATGACCTACACATAAACCACTCAACATTCATTCATTCAACACATATTTATTGAGTCCTGTGGACCTGTCAGAGCTGGATGATGGGGAAAACAGGCTGTTGTGGTCCTGTTCTGATGTGAAGACTTTAAATGAGGAAAAATGGGCTTCATTATAGTTAAAGTTAGTATCTGGGCAAGGTAGGGGAAGTGAGGAAGGAAGTGAGGAGAATGCAGGCAGCTTAGAAGGTGCCTCACCTCTTCTGGGAAGTGAAGGAAGACTTATCTGAGGAAGTATGTGATAGTGAATAGAGTTAGCCAATGTTGGTGCAGGGTGGGTAAGAGAGAAGGTTGGTTCTGGCTGAGGAAAATAGGGTGAGCAAAGGTCCTGAGGTGGGTGGATAACCAGCACAGTACACTCAGTGTGGCTGGAGCTTAGGAGAAAAGGAAAGAGAGGAAGGCCATGAACCCAGAAGGGTAGGTAGGGACCAGATAGGATGCGGCCTCGGTCTCTCGAAGTCTTGTACTTTCTGCCAGAAGCTAGACAAAATCTTAAGTTGAGTGTGATGTGATATAATATTGGAATTTTAAAAATAATTACCCCAAGGATGGGGTGTAGATCAGTGATGGGGCTCTTGCGTAGCAGGTTTCAGGGCCTTGGTTTGATCCCCAGGCCTAAAGAAAGTTGCTCTGGTTGCTGAGTAGTGTTCCAGCAGGAAGCCCAGTGCCTGCATCTGTGTCCGCAGTCCAGGAGAGGTGAGGGTGACAGAAGAGAAGTGGTGGAGGGCAGGAGGGCAGGGAGCACAGCTGCGAGAGACACGGCTTGAAAGTGGACAGAGTGGGGGCGCGGAGAGAAGCCTGCTGTGGGAGACGCGAGGTCTTGACTATAACCCACTTACTGCTGGTGGAGCTAGAGGAATTCTGGGAAGAAACAGAACAACAGGGTAGGACAATCTTTCCGGTTCATGTAGGAAAGCATGAGCTCAACCTTGTAGTCACGAACACTGGGTAAGACATGGTCTCTCCTCTTCACCTAGCACTGCAGCTTCTTCCACTGTAGCTGACTTTATTAGTCACTTTTCTATCACTGGGGCAAAATACTCATCATAATTATTTTTCTCATTGCTGAGACAAAATACCCAAATCCCCTTTAGGGGGAAAAGTTTATTTATCTTACAGTCTGTAGAGGTTTCAGGCCATAATTGACTGGCTCCAAGGTAGGGTGGAGCATGGCAGAGAGGCAACAATTTATGGCAGCAGGAGACAGCAAAAACAACAAGAGAGGAGAGAAACAAGGCTCTTTCTGTCCCTTATATTGTATGAAGGATAGCCACCCTAGAGCAGGTGTAGCTCTCACACTCATAATCCCAGCACTGGACCACAAATCAATCACAATTCTAGATTCAGCTGCCTCTGAAAATCTCAGCCCCCATGACCACATGAGGCTTTGGGGGAACATTCTGGATACAAACCATAACATTCCACCTCTGGTCCACCCGAAGACTCATGTATGTTCCTTTATGCAAAAGGCATTTTGTCGGTCTCTAAGAATGGCCAAAGTCCTAACTGTTTCAGCGTTGCTGAAAAGTCCAAGTCCCTAGTCTCCTCTGAGATCTTAGCTGTCAGCCCCTGTACAAACGAAAGTGTTAGAAATTAAATGTTTCCAATATTCAATGGCATAAGATAAATACTTCCAGTCCAAAAGTTCCAAACAGGGGATACACAGGAATGGGACCAGAGTAAATCCAAAATCCAGCAGGGTAACAACAAGTTCTGATCTGAGACAGCCTGTGCCAAAATGCAAACTCCAAATGGCTTGGGTGGCTCTGCCCCGAGGGAGCTTCCAGTGGTTTCAGCTCCTGGGGCTGCTCCCTTGGGCCCTCTCTGCTCTCTCCTTGGAGTTTTCCTCAGATGATTCACGTTTCTGACTTCTTCCAACTGCAAGGGCCTCCACCGCCCCTTTGGCTTCACACTCACGGCATCACACAGGGCCCTGTCAGGGACGTGCTCCAGGTGCAGACCTTTCTGACCCACAACTCCCGCTTTCTGCATGCTCCTAAAACTAGTGTCATGTGGGTGATGCCAAGGTCTCTGACAGCTGGAGCAGTAACCAGCGCTCCCTTTCTCCTGCCTCTGGGGTGGATGCCTGGGACCCTGGGCACTCTGAATCAATTCTCCGGTAGCCACCACTTGGGAGCGTGGTGCTTTGGGACTCTCTTCTCAAAGCAAAGCCTCTCATTTTTGCAATTTTGAGGTCTCAAAGGGTGCAGAACCACTTCTTGTGATGTCCTCTGGCCATCTTTTCTGTTCTATTCCTTCTCAGCAATCAAGACCTCCTCAGCTCTACCTTTGCAGTCCACAGCTTTACTGCAACTTCTTTTCTGGCCAAACTCACAACATTTTAAATTATTCTGCTGGGCTCTTTGCTTTTGAATTTCAACATAAGTCTGCCCCCAGCCCCAGTAGCCATGCCACTCCCTCAGTATTGAATAGTCTTGGAATGTCTTCTGTCAGATAAATTGGTCTGCTGCCTTGAAGCTCAGTCTCAGGCAAAGTCTCTGGACAGGAGCAAAATGCAGATGAAATTTCTGCTAAACCGTAACACGCTTTGCCTGGAGTTCAACAGCTAATACACTCCTTCTATCAGAAACCTCCTGAGCCTCATCTCTACCAGCTTTCTGGTCTTCTGAGCTGTGACCAGAATCTGTCATACAGAACAGCCTAAGGTGTTCCAGCTATATTTTTTCAGTCAGCATCTCTGAACTTTTCCAGTCTCATAAGCCATTCCCAAAGGCTTCTGAACCACACGGTCAGGTACAGTCACAGCATCAAGCCTACTCCTGGTAGCAAGATCTGTCTTTGTTACTTTTCTTGTTGTTGAGACAAAATATCCAATACACAAAGTTAAAGGGGAAAAGGTATATTTAGCTCTGAAAACTCTTTAGGAGTTTTCAGTCCACAATTGGCTGACTCTGAGGCAGGGTGGCACATAGAAGAGGGATAAACCTCCAGGGTGGCAGAGGACAACCAAAACAAGAGACAGAAAAGACTTTTTTGGGCCAGGGAGATAGCTCATCAGCTTAAACTCTTGCCTGGCAAGCAAAAAGTCCTGAGTTCAATTCTTGGTAAAAGAAAAGAAAGAAAGATAGAAACTTTTTCTTTCTCTTTTACTTTATTCAGGATATCTACCCTAAGGCAGGTATAACATTCACACCCACAGTCCTAGGATTGGGCCACAAATTAATCACAAACTCTAGATTCAGCTGCCTCCAAAAGGCACCTCTCATGGCTGCATGACATTTTGGGGGGCCATACAGAAACAAACCATAACAATACCCAGCACCCACAACTTAAAGGTGAAGGCTAACTTGGCTTGGTTTCCAATGGGTCCAGTTCATGGTTAGCAGGTTCCAAGGTAGAACAGGCCTGGTGGAAAGGGAGGGTAGAGGACAGCTTCTGCAGGCCAGTGGTGAGAGGAGGGAGGGTGGCCCAGGCTGCAGGAGGGGCACAGAAGACCTGTGTGTAGAAAGAGGGGTCTGCCTAGGGTTGAGGGCGCAGTGCAGGAGGAGGCAGTGTATCAGTGATGAGCAGGAGCTGATGTGATTTTTCCTAGAAGAGGAATGAGGAGGGTGCATGTGGCCATCCTGGCACAGGAGGGGCTGTGCAGTACAGCTCTCCATCAGGTGCAGGCAACTGCAGAAACAAGCCTGGGAAGGAGGCAGGATAGGATGAAATGACTGAGTGCTCATACCATGCTAGGAACCATGTCAGGAATGAGGGTCCCCTCTCTCTGATTTCAGGTGGTAAGTGTCTAACCTCAATTTTTTAAAGACAGAATCAGATTCTGGTGTCTGCTCCAGCCATCCAGGTGATGGTGTTGTTATGCACATGGGGTAAGGCAGAGCAAGATTAAGGAAAGGAACAGGGCTCCTCGGGGTGAATGAGGTGGCCTAGACTTAGCCTTCATTTCCCCTGAGTTAGCAGAGGGAAGATGCCTAGGAAGGGGGCTTAGGGTACAAAGGACATCTCCAGAGGGTCTGGAGGAACATCTCCTTAGTGTCCCAAGGGGAAGTTGGATAAGCCTCTGACCCTCTCGGGAGAGATGGGAATGAGATCCTGATAGTCACATTGGAGAATTTTCTGCATGTAGATAATAACTGGTGCTGGGAGAGCTGTCAGGATTGTCCAGTGGAAGAGGATTAGGGAGAGGAGAAGACTCCAGGAAGAGGGCTGGTGAGGAAAAGAGGGAAAAGGTTGCCAGCAAAAGGCACCAAGTGCCTCCTGAGGTGCTAGCACAGAATCCCATGGTCAGAGTCATTTATAAAGAAAGGAAATTTATTCCACCCAGGGTGAGATCAAGAGGCCTACACATGATGAGGCTGTGGCTGAAGACACCTCATGTAGAGTAGAAGAAAGGTGAATGCAGATGTCTCTTCTTATAAAAGCCCTCATCCATCCTGGGGACCTTTCTCCCCCCCCCCATCACCTCATCATCCCAAATTCCTTTCCAGAGGTCCAGGCTACAAATACCATCATGGTATGAACTTGGAGCTTGAATTTTCAAAACATGAGCTTTGGAGGAACATATCTAATCCCCAATACTGACTAAGAAGGTGGTTTGAAGGGTACACAGAGACCTGAAGGGATGTTTGAAGCACACTGGACATCTGCGGTCTAGATGTAGCCTTCCTCTCCCCTGGGTCAGCAGGGGGAGATGCCTAGTCCCTGGCAGTGGGACTAGGCAGGTAGTGAGTCCTGGGTGGGTAGCAGCGGGACCCCAGTAGCCCCGCGATGAGATGTGGGCAAGGAGGCTGCTGGATGCAGGTGTGGAACTGAGGCAGGTGGACACCTGCTGAGGATGCATGCATGTATGGAAAGGGCTGTGAGGCAAATTCGCCAAGCTTAATAAAAGGGTGAAAAGCAGGAAAAAAAAAATCTGAGAATCAAACAATGATCTGTAAGCAGCATGAGGCCCAGTGAGGTTGGGGAAGAGGAGCCCAGGACAGCACCATGCTTTGCATTGCATGAGCACACCAGCAGCTTTCAGTGGCCTGAGAAAGAGGCAGCAAGGGTAGGGAGCAGGCTGAGCCCTAGATGGCGTTT